>JAYMTP010003164.1:0-17644 GCA_036897365.1 Geranium brycei | reverse complement strand
GGGTAACCACATCGTGTGTTATTTTAGTTTCTGTTCTGTCTGTTTGTTTTAATCTGTGCTGCTTCCAAGTGTCTGTCTCAAAGTCCCAAACATCGTGACAGACATTGTGCCTAATCGGAATTTCAAAATATATTACAAATAACTAAAAAATATGCATCAAAGTTAAATTCAAACTCAAATTAGTTTCTGTTATGTGCATTTAGTTTTAACGAGCCACTTGAGCTCTTGCTATATTAAAAATTCGATTTGTACTAGTTGTAATCTAACTCGAGTCAATTTTGAGTGCAACGTTGAGTTGTTTAATAAACGAATCAAACTTGAGCCTAACCTATCAGGATTTGTAAGGCTCATGAAACGACTCATTTTGCATTTCTATATACATGAAAGTTAAATTCGAACTCAACTAAAAAATAAATAATCAAGCTCAAATTAGTTTGTGTCATATGCATTAACTAAGTATTTTATTATTATGGAAGTTGAATTTCAACTCAACTAAAAAAGAAATAATCAAAGTCGAATTAGTTTTTGTTATATGCAACAAACAATAATCGAGTACTTGACGTACGACCACAAATGTGATAAATTCATATATAAAGCATAACCAAAAGATGGTATCTAAACCTTGGTTGAGGCGAGCGTCTACATTATTGAGACCACAAGTAAAAATGGGAACAAATTTCTCTATATCTCATAAAATGATATGGTGTAAAGCGTGTAGCGAACAATTGAGACCTATGCAATATTGAACTTAAAGTTCTTTATTTCAAATATTATGCGATTTTGCATAATCGTCTTGGATCAACGATGATGCATTTGATGTTTTTATTATTAGAGAAATTATTTGCACCGCTTGTTCACAAGGAGAATTTGTGGTCCGACGCTCTCAAACCAAGGTTAGTACTTAATTTACACACACACATTCATCTATCGAAATGGAACGTTTAGTTATTTTATGTATATAGTTGACGCATTTTGAAGATGGTCACATATTTGCTTATTATAAACCTTGTAATATTGCATTTGCTAAATTTTTGGTTTACATTATCAAGTTAATGGCACATTTTGGTATTTTTCGCATTGATAATAGTGTGCATATCATTAATATTATCATGTACAACATGATATATCCTTTTTACGAATTAGTTATGTTATACGAGTGCATGATGCACCCTCAACGGAGATTGAAAATTTATGATAGCCCTAATTCACATCTCTTATCAGATCTCTTGAACCCCTGAAGTGCGATCAACTTTACTCCTTAGCTCTTCATGAGTTTTTATAACCTTGAGATTCACACATTGTGAAAAGGAAGTGTGTTGGACACGTGTTTAAAAATGGAAAAAGAAAATTTGTTTTAACTTATGAATGAGTCAACTTGAGCCGTGATTATGGAACGCTTAGAATCGACCTAGAGAGATGTGAAACACGTTCACATAATCTAGGATATGAGATATTTCCAACGGTATATCACGAGCTCTACACGGACAAGAGGCGAATGAGAAATTAATCCTCTAAGATGGCTACTTGAAATGGTGTTGAGAAAAATGAGTTGTGCTGAAAATTTGGGAGTCAGAGACCCGCCACATTTTTGCCAAGGCTCAAAAACGAATTCTCAACTAATTTTTTCAATTTGTAGATTGGGAATAATATTTTCCAATATAATTCGGAAATAAATATTTTCCAAATTAGTAAATTTGGGAATAAATATCTTTTCGAATCGGAAATAATATTCTACACCTTGCAATGTGGAAATAAAGAAATATTTTCAGAATTTTTGTACTAATTAAATATTTTTCAGAATATTTTTATTCAAGAATAAAATATTTCCGTGACATTTTCAAGTGTAAAATATTTCAAAAATAATTGTTATTTGGAAATAAGCGTGGTCATATTATGTCATTAAGGTAAATTCTTTTTGCTTTAACGACAAGTAGAATTTACTTGTTCCCCAAGAAAAAGAAATTGGTAAGTCTTTCATTCCTAATTCCTCTAGGTTTCGAATCACTTGTGCTTATATATATTAGAACCCGATTGTTAGAGAAGACACGTTGAAACACAACATCGGAGACACCGAGGTCGCACAAATCAAACCCTAGCCGACCTCGTCTCTCTCTTCTCTTCGTCCTCCTCGATTACTCTCTATAGCCCGGTTAGAGTTCAATTTCGTTCATCGTTGTATCCTGAGAGCGTGTTGCCCATACGAGTCAATAATCATCTTAAGTAAAGCGGACTACCGTGCATCGACGAAACTCCGTTTCCATAGTTCTACATCCAGACACTAGACGTTCTACAACCAGACACTAGACGTTCTATGCCAAATCCAGAATATCAGGTCAAGTAATTTTACGATTATTGTACTGTGATATTAAATAAATAAAGTATTTATGCACTTCGTTTGGTTTCGATTCTTATTATTGCATGGATGGATGTATGTTGCATTAAATATCGATTTATGTTTATGGACTAACCCCGATATCTAACAGTGCATATGATCATATATTTGTACAGTGTTGCGTACAAAATGCCTGAAGCATTTGCAAATACATGGAAGAAGATAGAGGCATATATAGATGTTATCGAACCAATGGTGATAAGACAAAAATAATAGTCGATCCCCTCTAGTCCACGCTAGAAGTGTGATAGGTCAGTGTGAGAAAAATATATTGTTCCTCACATGAAGGAATTAGGCAAATGGAAACCAAGAGAAAGTTTTAGAGTTAGTTCGAGTGAAATCATCGGTTCCAGTAGAATCACGTGTTTCAAAAGAACCATTAGCTTCAAAAGGACAAATTAGTCCTAGAAGACCCAAAGAGGTCTAAAAATGCATAAAGAATTGAGAAAAATGATATGGTTTGATATAAAGTGAGGCATGTAGCCCACATCTTTTTTCAATGACATGAAATCGATTTCAATAATTCTTATTCATTAGTGAGGCATTTAAATATTTTCATATATGTGACTAATTGTGGTACATTAGATAACGATATTTATGTGAGACTCCCCGAAGGATCAAAATTGCCTTAAGCAATGATAAATCATCAAGAAAATTGGTATTCAATATGACTATATAAGTCATTGTATGAACTGAAACAAATTCTATATTTGTCAAAGTAGTAGTGTACGTCTATGATACGAATTGAATTCAGTTTCCTGAAAAGAACTTAAGATGATGAAATATCTCAAAAGAAATTGAAGTAAAATATTATATCAACATGCATATCAAATATATTTTTGATGAAATTATGATTCATTAATATTCATATACTAAGAAACTCCTGAAATGTTTCATCATGCATAATGTGCATTCCCCTAGTACCCCAATAATTCTCAAGTTTCCGGATTCGAAGAATGATACATATGATATTGATAAATTAAATGAATACATGTTTGCTCCTGAAGTAGTATACAAAATATTGTCGAAGTTAGTGTACAAAATTGGCATGCATCAACCTAGAAAGAAACTGAAGTAACTCTGCCAGTTATCAGGGGATCAACAATGTGAAGATTATTCTATTTCAGAGTTATCTGTGTTGCACTATTTTTCCCTTGTTTAGGTTTTGTCCCACTAGATTTTCCTAAAAAGATTTTTAATGAGGCAGCTATCAAGCACATCCAAACACCACATACGATATGTTTCTTTATTAACTTTTTATCCCATTGGGTTTTTCATAATAAAGTTAAATGTAATTGTTTGTGAATGATGGTGTCCTATAGGGAGTGTTGTAATATGACCCCCACCATTACGTGTCCTAGAACGACTCTAACAATAGAAGTTGTATAGGAATACTATTACATATCCCTGAAGGACTGTGATTATATACTTGGTGTATAATTAGGTTAGTATATTGATTGACCTATATATATAGGTCAATCAATATACTATATATATATATACATACAAAATATATGATGAACAATCAATAATAATACCCAGATCTATAATTATGTTCTCTAATATCTTCTATTGTTTACAACAGTAATCGATTAATAACATCATGATATATATACATACAAAATCTGAAACCCCAGGTAACTAATTAAGAACGAAGCGTGGAATCAAACTGACTCAATCGGTCGAAAGAATTCGATTAAATTGCGATTTGGTTTGGTTTGGTTCCGTCAAAATATTTTGAACATCCCTACGTTTCACCACAAGGGGTACGGCTTCGATCCCTCCAACCACCAGTCAGCGCAGTCTTGGTGAAACACGTGTCCACACAACATTTCGATAATCGACGACGACCCTTGCAACAATTCCTCGAAATAAATTGTGCACGTGTCGCCGTCACAAACCGAGAGGGTTTAGTGAAGTCACAATGAGGCATTTCCGAAAATAGGTTTGCCAGAGATCGAGAGTCGATTACTGTTGCGGTGATATTGATGCGTACGTAGTATGTTTCCCTGACTTCGACTTCAATAAGATAATGATCATTAGAGTCAAATCAACCCTCATTATGGCCGATCAGCCTTACTTATAAATCCCTAACTCTTATCTCTCTCTCTCTATCAGATTCTTAACTTCTTTCTTGCAACTTTGGACTCATCACTGATGTGTGTGATGGATATATATATATATATATATTTTTTTTTTTTTTTGTGAGGGTAGCTTCGTCCTTACGCGAATCCCAACCGAAAACCTTTCCTAGTGCCACGCCCCGAATAATTCACGGTACGTGCGACACTTAGTCACGTTTTCAACTCGTATGCTCGTGCTAAGTCAACTTTTACGCTTGTAAAATGTTTGCAGGTAATGCGGAAGCATTACTAGGACCGTGTACGGTGGAAGGAAGGTAAGATGGAATTGTGGGAAAACCTTCCCAATTTATATTTCATAAAGCAAATGGGAGAATATACAAGTTGGGAGTACAAGAATGTGAGACTCTTGTTTGATGTCCCAAATGAGTTCCTACATCTTTATTCATACCTAAACCATGCCGCATTGGATGACTAGGATTCAACCAAATGGACGACCAAGATTGACCTTGTAGAGGGTTCCATCCAAATATTTAGGATTTTTCCATGGAACCTTCTAGAATTATAAAAATCTCTACTATTCTAGAGAGTTCCAAAAAACTCTCCAATTTTGGGCCATTCTCCAAAATTCTAGAGAATTCCGCCCAAACCTATCATTTTGGGCCTCTTATGGCATATGGGCCACAAGTCTAAAAACCCACGGATAAGGCCAAATACATACAAATTCCTCCAAATGGCACTCGCAGAGCCCATACTTGGACGAAAATGTGCACGGATCCGAGTCCACTCTTTCAGTCCGGGACATCCTCCCCTACCCATTCCGTCGACGTCCTCGTCGATCTACCTTGGCGGTCCCCGTGGGAGGGATTCGCGAACATTCCCTCGTCCGCTTATGCTTTCCAGCTCTCCGAGCCGAAGGCGTCACACGTTGACCCTCGTCTCGACGCATGACTTCATATTCCCACGATGTTGGCCTACTCGGCACAATCCGTCGCGCTTGCTGTGAACAGTCTATCATGCACTACGAACAGTGCATTGCTTATGTGTGTTTCCCAACAACCTGGTGGGAGAATTCAACTGTGAATCCTTAGTTGGTGGCTTGCGCCTACTCCCAGATTGTGCGCACCCTTGCACTTGCGCCCCACGCGTGTATGCTCCTCACTATGTCGAGAAGCCTCCGACACATTCTGTCGTGTCTCGCATCCAGGTGGATCTGTGCCCAACTCCAACTCTTGGTGGCTCCATTCCCAACTCGCATTTAGCCGAACCGCATCTTCAGTGGCTCCATTTATTCTGAATGTTGCACACAAATCAAGAAACTCTTGAATATGTTGACTCGGGTCATCTTGGGGGAGACCGTGGAATCCTGGATTATGGATCATCGTGATCATTGTCGGCTTGATTTCAAAGTTGTTGACAGCTACCGGTGGTCTCAAAATTCTTGAATTTACCCTTGTGGCGTCCGGCGTCCCGTAGTCCATAAGTGTCCTTGGTTGGACTTGTTTGATATTCCCCTTCTCCTGCCATTGAAATAGCCTTAATCTCTTTTCGACGGCGTCGAAATGTATTTTCTGGTTCTGAATCAAAAGGAACCAAATCAGGTGAAGAAGTTGATCGAGACCGAGTTACAATGAGTCTTGTTTGCATGCACAATAATAAAAAATAAAAAATATATATTAACAATATATTTTAAAAATTTTATTAACAACTAAAATATATATATATGTTAAAATTAAATAACCATTTTCCCCGACAATGGTGCCAAAAACTTGATGCGCCAAAAAACGACACACAAAAATTGATGCGAGTCAAATTTCGGACTTCCGGCAGTATACCAGTCACGAGTAATACATGGTAGTAAGATTACGACCCCGAGTTTATGAACCTAAAGGGTGTTAAGGTATACTATTGTTTGGCAAAGCGTGAGCGCACCGCTCAACGTTTCCCAACGTGCACAAGTATCCAGAAAATAACTGGGTCGAATCCGTGGGGACTAAAGAATGTGGTTTAAACTATGATAAGTTGTGTTGACAGAATTTAAAGTAATGAAATAACTCAATTGATTTGTGCGTGTGTTTGCCGATGTGACAATTCAACAAGTAACGGAAGAAATAACAAGTAGTAAACGAAATGATAGATTAATTTTCAAGGTTGTAGTTTAACAATGGGAGAAATCAAGGGTGCTAAACCAATGTTTGTTACTATTCTAATTACGTTTAACTGATCACATCAACATGCTTGTATTTTGTCTACGTTATACCTACTTTATCCGTCTCTCAACATTGGATAAAGCTTAATCTAGAACTAACAAACTCTCTCAGCAATTAGAGTCAACTAAAGACCCCACTAAGCCTAACAATCTTCCAGTCAAAAGAAAGGCTCTAGGAGATCGATCTCTCAAATTACATCTATGTCCACTCCTAGTCCAACTTCTCGAAAACAACTAGGAGTAAAAACAAGAATTCTAAAAAATCTACTTGGGATCCAAGCACTAAGCGCAAAACAAATTTAAATAACATGCATAGCAAGAACAATTAATCATAAATTTCATAACTCTAAACATATTTTAGGTCAAACACTGGTGGTTATGGATATTTAGCCCATGACCATGGGGTTTCAACACAAGTCAATACAATAAATGGAGAAAGCTAATACAACTGACATTTTCAGAAAACCCAAAACCCAAAGGCAATGAAAGTCTTCAAACTCTAGCTCTAATCCTTGTATTTCTTGCTCCAATAGTGAATCTTCAATCTTGATGAGCAGTGGTTGGTGAAAATTGGAATGAACTCCAAGCTTTGAACAATAAGAAAAATTGGTACTAGGCTAAAGTGATAGGAAGAAAATAATAAGAATACACTAGATCTCAAAATCAGCATTAAATAAATAAAGATCTGAAATTACAATAATAAATCTAACAAATATGACTTGATTCCAATCGAATTTAAACCAAAATAAATCGCAAGAACAAAAGTTAAGCGAAGAAGAGAAAAAATCGAAGAAACCTAGATGAAGGTGAGAGAAGAGGTTTAGATGTAGAAGATGAAGGAAATACGAGATGGAGCAAACTTTATCAAACGTCCATTTAGTTTGTGTAATATTAAACTTCACTTACACTTGTTCGAGTAAACTGATAGCTATGATTTATGACTACACAGGATGCAAGAACTTTAATGGGACCAATCAAACATGAAACAAATGTAAATCTATGCTTTACATGACTTCATTTTACAAAAGCAAGACACAGCAGCATAATCCCAGTCACTTTTTACAGGGAAACACTCCCCGGCAAATTCCCAAACCTTGGACAGTATCGTCTTACTCTGAATGGCAAGTCCAATAAATCAATCCGCTGCAGGAATGGCACAAATTAGTAAAAAGCAAAGGTACAAATATGACAACAATTTCTAGGAAACAAACTAGATAACACCGGCCTGACATATGCGATAGAGAAAGACAGAGATAGATATGCGCAGAACAAGAGAACTCCGGGAGTTGTTTTCAGTATAAGAATATAGAAATGCAAAAATAAAATCAATTTTAGGCCAACCAGATGCAGCGAGATTATCGCCCAAAACAGCATCCTTGAAACAAGAACCATACAACATGCATCAACTTCAAGAAGTGTTCTTGCATGTTACTAACTATAAACCCAAGAGTTTACCTTATCAACACAAACACACACTGCAAGACACCTGCAATTCCTGTCCACGCTGAAGGCCCGGTTGTTACAAGTGAATCTTGTACCAGTAGGCCTACTGATGCAGCTAGAGAGACAAAGGACACGACATATGCAAAGAAAAGCCAGAGCTTCAGCCTGCGCAATTCAAAGTAGGATTAGTTCCTTAGCTCGGAAAGGCAGACAGCAAAGGCTAATTGATTTTAATAAATCATTCTAGACAAGAAAACCAGATTCGTTACATATGAGCATGATAATTCGAACTGAATCGATCTATCATTAAACTAGATGAGCAGCAATACAAATTTACGATAAATACCAACACCTGCATGGTACAAACCAACTCTTACCCTCCTCAGATCAATCACACATCACCACCTATGAAGAAATAACTTGGTTAAAATAACTAAGAACTGCGATGCATCGGACAACTAAGTTGATATACAAGGCCTTATAAGTTATAACTATATTATCATGATACAGGTTTAATTTGGTATATCATCCCCGATATTACCCAATTCAACCCATAAAAATAATATACAATGTGCAAATTTCTGTTAGCATACTACATGGTAGGATAGGGTTAAAATTGAACCTGTCAAAATCAAGGAAGCGACAGCTTCAAGTCCATCCAACTTGAATTTAATTGTGGATGATGGTGTTCATTTTGTTCAAATTAACTGTATGTAGATGTATAGATTTACTTGAGTTAGCTCCTAGCTAGTTATTTCAAATAGTTGAATAACATCCATCCAAAATAAGTTTCCCATTTGACTATTAGCAAAAATCAAACATTCAAATTCTAGCACTTGGCTTTCCACCCTATACATCACATGTGCCCACTACTCAAGTTGTTATAGCTAACTTATGGAGGGATACATTGATAATCCGTGACCATTACTAATTAACTAACTAAAATGAGAAAGGTACACTCACTGAGAGGAAATCCCATTGCCGAAAAGTAGGACTCTTATTTTGGGACATATGGAGTGATAAACTTGAATTTTACTCTGCCAACTCTTGTTACAAACCATCTAGGTCCCAAACCACCTAAGTTCCCTCAAGCTTTGAACAAGTTGGTCTAGAGTATCGTTTCCCCCCACACTATCGTGTGTTGGATAAGACACGGGTTGAACCGGGGATGATTCCCTGACCACCAAAGTTGCAGCTTCATTGCAAAATTAAGCATAGTTAACACTGTATTTCAAAACCCGAAGCACATGTGCATGGAAATCTTCAAATTTTCTAGCATAAGCTAAAGCAGCAAGAACACATTCAAACTTAAAGGACGGATTAGTTAGCAATGCATTTCTTGTGCTATAGCAGTGATACTGGAGTCAAATAAGTAAATTATTTAGATTCCATGGGTCAGACTGAAAATGTAGTGACAATGTCATTGTAACCAATTGATCTGATATATATTGGAAATACTCGTTTTGTAATATATATAAATTATATGATACTTTTAGACAACTTAATAAGAAAACAAAATCACAAATTATAGAACAGTTTCAAAGGATATACAAAAAATATAAAAATAAATTTGACCAGGCTTGACTGATTGAGGGATCGGTAAAACTGAACCACCGAGAACGAGTTCTAAAACTCAATCAACTCGATTTTACCGAGCTCTCGGGTAAAACTTAGGAGTTTTAGAACACTGACTCAACCTATGCTAATTCTCACTGCCATCAAATATCAGATCCTTGTTCAGGTAACTGGTAACCTCAAGAATGAATGTGTTTGCGGAATTAAACTTCTAGTCAACACATGGTTCAATGCAAAATTATCTTAAACGGAGCAATACTAGTAGTTCGGAAGCAGTTACAAAACGTCACAACCTACACCTACAATAGGTGGCAATCCATCATGTTTATAGGTCAAACTCAAACAGGAAATGTCTTATTTTATTCTAGTATACAAAAAAATTCAACTTTCAAAAGCAGAAACTTGATAAAATACCGTAAAGATTAATTTCGCAAATTATGACACAGCCACAAATTCGTGCAGTACACATGTGCTTGTATTATTATTCAGCTGCCCTTATTATGCCCAAAGTTGGAAGCACAAAAGTAATTCAAATAAAAGAAGATGAACTAAACAATATAATGTTGCTCTACACTAAACAATCCAAGAGTTAGTCCTGGAAGACTGGAATCCTAACTACAATCCTTGGATGTAGAGAAAGTAAATAGGATTAATAATTCGAAACAATCCTCAGAGCTAGAGGATCGAAGTCAAAAACATATGTGAAGAAAATATGAGTCATTTTACAAAGTCTTGCATCCAGTGAAAGTTTCTTGCAAGGGATATTTTCGTTGGCCCAAATTATTATTCATCGACAACTTCACATATTAATGAAAGCAGGATGGAATAAAAGCTTTTATGTTCCACAATTCTACTCTTAAATCAAACTGAAACAAGGACAGAAATCCCTGTCCCACAGAGAAATGACTTAACTAAAAACTCGCCCAAAAATAGGGGAATTTGTGCATGTTTGTTCACGCTTAACTTCCCAACGAAATATGCTTTATCCCTCATTCTATCTTGCAAGTATACACTTAGCACTTCTAGCTATCAGCAGCAAAGACCCCTCAAAGAACTCGAACTCAGTGGTATGTACGAGGCCAAAGCTACTATCAGCACTTCGACGCTTTACTGCACTCTCACGATATCACTGATCAGATAAGCTGTAACATACATACATCAACTCAAATTCATACCCTCAAATTTAATCTAATCATTGTCTACCCTGACTAAACATCAGAAAAAGAGCAAGCTTGCCATTAAAAGTAAAAGCAATCTCAGTGACACAGTTCAATTGAGAAAACATGAAATCGAAGAAGACAGCTGAAATTGCTTACCTCCACTCGCCTTCCTCATAGGGTGAGTAGTCAATGTCCTCTTTGCGGACGCAATTGAACATCAAAGCCGCGATAGATGCAAATATACCTGCGAATTCAACAACACAACGCATATGTGAAACCCTAGCATCAATGAAGGTGACAAGAGCGAGAGAGGAGGTGGAGACAGACCTGGAAGGTAATGGAGGAAGGAGACGGTGACGGAGCTGCAGACGACGGCGTCGATCCAGAACCACCAGCCGGCGCCGAACACAGCTCCGGCGATGCCTGGCCCGAAGATTCCCCAGAGCTCCCCCAAATCCATTGAACAAACGACGGCGTATTGGCTGCGATTCCAGATGTGCTTTTCTCTTAATTCTTTACTTCTTCCTCAACTGTAAGCTTGACTTATTGACTTGTTATTTATTTTTGGGACACATGGTGCTGCTATCGTATTCGTATCCTACTACTCTTTTTCTCATAATAAATAAATATAAAAAATACCTCTCGTTTAAAGAAATGGCAAATGACAAATTTATTTTTGTATGACTCAAACTGTTTCAGTGACATGTTTAGGTTGAAAATGCATCATGAATTGACTTCTTTTTGCATTACATGCACTTAATAATTCGTAAAGGCATGAACGTATAAAAAGATAAAAAAAATATACAATATCAAGAGAAAAAATTATCTAATATATGGGAAAGTATATTATGAACATATACTCGAATGCGTCTGCATCAACTTTAAACAATAAAAATTTTCTTGCCCCCGAGAAACAAATATACAATAATGACCGATGTAAACCTCGGGGTTCACTTCGATAGGGGAAGCTCAACCTCTCTCGAATGTTTTAGGTACAACCCACAATCCCATAAATGCAGTTGCAATGCAAATGATACTAACCAAAACTAACTCAATCTTACAAAACTACAAACGAGTCAAAGTATACAACACATTTGATCGGTCCACAAGACCAATCGACCTGAAAAATAATTAATCAATGTTGCGAAAATACACACATCTTGAGCGTTTATCGGCAGTTCCTACAGCATGCTAGACGTCATACCTGACCATTTTCTAACTTCTACCAGAATTGCACGTTTTCACTTGTAATCTCAAGTGAGTAGACAAGATTTTCACCGAATTTTTCAAGAACAAAAGTTTCAGTTGTACCCAAAAGCTCGGCGATATATATATATTTTTTCATACATGACATTTTTTTCTCAGGCTTTGTATTTTCTCCAGTTGGCATGGTTCTACTTGGTGCCATACTTCTGTGGATACACATATTCTAGACCACCTTCTTGGCTTAAAAAGTTCGAATGTTTCTGATTTTCTCTACTTTAGCAGGATACACACACATCCTAGACTCTTTCTTTATTTATTTTTAAATTTAGGGTTTAGGAGTTAGGGCCTACTCCACTTTGGCGGTATACACACATCTGAAACCCTTTCGAATTAAATACCTTCTATTTATTTTCTTTCTCAAAAACATGCCAAATGTTTTATCAATAATAAATTGTCTGAGCAGTAAAAATTTCATGTCCTAACTGTACTACCACTTTTCATTACGTGATTAAAACATGCAAACTAACCACTTTCTCAATTCCTGAGACAAATGAATGTCCTAAATCTTCTCGCAGCTCGACTACATATTCTTAACATGTGTACTAAAGCGGAAAAAATTTAAAAAGTTTCCAAACATGTAAAAAAATATATAAATATGCTATGCAAATGCCCTAAGTTACCATGCTATGCACACCCCCACACTAAAAATTTGCACGATTCTTTGTGACAAAATAAAAAATAGACTAAAAAGTATACAACCGAAATGGAGGGTATAAACTTGATCTCGGTCATACCTGATGAATCACTATTGATTCACTCCGCCTGGTCTTCTAGTCGAGTATTAAAGGTGTTGGCTCTGGTCATCACTTGAACAAATTGCTCGACCATTATCTACAGATGAGACTCTTTCGATCAGCGACGAGTGTGCATACGCTTTTCTCATGCCATGAAGCTCTAGACTTTTCTGGTTGAGAATTTGGTCAACGCCCACGACACGCACACCATCCTACTTTCGACTTCATAATTACAATCTCCACAAACAATGTCTAACAAATCATACCAAAATATAATAATTCACAATTAGTAATATTAAATTATAGTCTAGAAACCGTTGAGGTGCCTCCAACAAGCGTGTTGTTTAACATCTCATCAAGAGGATGCATCTACCATTACAGTCTCTAAGTTCTGAGTACCTTAGCTCATCGTTTTAGCTCGCAGGTTTCTGCATGATATAATATATTTAGCAATTAGGGCATGAACTAATATCATATGAAAGATTAAACTATATATAATGTAGGGCAGAAAATCTGGGGAACCTCTATAAGTAGCGCTTTGTTTAACGTTCTTGACCTGGACGGGAACGCTCAATTACCTACAAAAGATTCCAAATAAACAAAATACAACAAATAATAAACAATAGATAGTAAAAGTTAAACTGAAATTAACAGTTAGTCCCCAACAACGACGCCAAAAACTTGTTGAGTCGGTAAACTGTGATCTATAGGCACCCAATTAGCGCAAGTGCACACGCCCATTACAAGTAATAAAACTTGTAATGCCATGTCGAATCAACAAGAACCAAATGAGGTTAACCTAATTCAACGAATTCTATAGATTGTAAATTAAAATGCATAACTATATAGATGTATATGTATTGGTTAGTAAGAAATTAGGCCGTGATATGGTGTGTCTATCTGGTCGTTCTCAGCCTAATGTCATAGAGGTGGACAATTTTCTTGTCAAAGCCATGACTTCAATTTACTATAAAATTTCACCTGATTTTAAACTCTACTTGACGACTTATGCACTCCGCAAGTTTCATGCATGAGTATACAAGGATGGAAAATATACAATATTGAGGGAAACATATACATGATAGTGCGAATCAATATAGTTCTTACCGGTTAATTGATAGTTACGAGTTTTAAGATTCGGAACCGAATGAGAATTAAATGGTTTTATCATTGATATCAAAAACTGAACATTACTCATGGTTCTTGATTTTTCGATCACAGTTCAGGATTGCTTCCGGGTAAAAAATGACCACCCCTGCTCTTCTCTTTCAAACTACATATTTTATTCGACTTTATTTTGAATAGAAGCCGCATAAGGAAAAAAGGGGTCTCATAACATAATGAAGATACACTTAGTTAAGTATTAAAAGCAAGGTTATGAAACTCGAAACTCGGGCAAAAACTCGACTCGTTAAAAATAGAGAAAAACTCATAACTTAGGCAAAAACTCGACTTGTTGAAAATAGAGAAAAACTCGAAACTTGGGCAAAACTCGGTGAACTCGGCAAAACTCGTTTTGCATTAAAAAAATAATTGCATATCTATATATTAATATGTAATATTTATCATAAACAAAATTAATTATATATAATCAAAAATTATCGTGTATGTGTCACACAAACTCCAAAATTTATTAGACTAGTTATACATAGATGTAAAAATTTTAAGTTCATCGTATATGCTTATCAAAGGTTATGTTCTAGGATTTGATATTTATTCGATAAATTTTAACGCTAGAAGATCAAAAGGCCCTGGTTGATTGAATAGATACCGAACCAAAATGTTCTAACATTTAATATTTATTTACCGAACCAAAATGCTCCGGTTGATTGAATGTATTGTAAAATCTAACACCTAGCATTAATTGAATTTGAAGTTATTGAGGAAGAGAGGCTCTGATTTTAAAAAAAAAAGAGAGAAAAAAATAGACCGAAATTGGACCGGGCCAGACCGGACTGATTTGACCGAGTTTTAGTCTTTTTTTGGAAAACTCGACTCGGTCGAGCCCAAAATCCCAGATTCCGCCCAGAACTCGGCGAGTTTCATAACACTTAAAAATAGATACTTAAATATATTTTATATAGAATGAGTTTTGGCGGCCAATTGACAATATTTTTGTAATTGGTTCCTTACTTTTCTTCAAGATAATAAGGTGCTCATAAATCTCACTAAAACGATGATGACTGCTCCGATGTAGAAAGGAGGATTCAATCCCTTCATGAGGAGAATTAACCAGTATCTCTCATTCGTATTTAATACACAAAGATCCGTTGCTCATATGATCCTATAGAAGGACAAGTGCATGGTGGTTGTGGTGAAACATTAGAAAACAAAGAGTAGAGTGCCATAATCTGTGTTGTGGAGAACAAGAGTCTGTCATGGATGTTGGAAGCATTTGCTGTCATATATAAGAGAAAAGGAAGTGAACATCTATCAAGGATTGAATTCAAGTTAAGGGATTGGGTCCTTTCATTGCACATTTGAGCAAGTGTATATATTGGGTTAAGAAGAAAAGGGTAATTTGATTTACATCCCGCAGCAATAGCAATACTATCAATGGAGTGGGCAGATCGGAACTGTTAGATGTTATTATTACTATCAACTAATATTACTATTATTATTTAACAGGAACTCTGCTTCTTTCAGCTGTAATGTCTATCCGAAAATGCAGCCTCTTTTCAAACCATTTCTTAGTCTTGTTGTTTTTTATCTCTTTTCTTTATTTCATTTTTCTTATACTCTGTCTTGTCTTCTATCTTTGTTTCTTTCTTGGTTGTACTGATTATAAAGGTTTCTTTTCCTAACTTGAGAATCGACCCTCTATTTCTTTAATATAATCGTTTTATTGCTGATATGAAAATAACACTCCCAGTTGAAAGAATTGGGGATTTTGTTGGGGCTGTCATTAGTTTTTTCTTGTATCTAGGAATGAGGAAAATATACTCAACAACATTCAGGGGTAACAAGAAATAGTTAATATTTGCAATTTGAGTTGGTTGTGTAAACATAAGAAAAACACAAGATGAAATGAAACAAAAGCAAGCAGAAGTGTACTAGGATTGGTTGGAAGATGATTAATTAAGCAGTGGCAACTTGAATATGTTGAAGCTTGAAAGCGCATCTCCTCTTCCACAGACAATCTTCTTGGGGAGCTTTCTTCACGACCGGCAGCGGCGGATCCATCCCGTCTATGTCAATCTTCACCATAATCGTCTCTCCTCTGCTTCTGCTGATCATACCGCTTCCTCTGCAGATGGCCCTGCCATTATCAGATGATGAGGCAATAAGACTCTTGCCTGAGAAGATCTTTCGCAGCTTCGAGTAGTGATGAGGATGGTGAATTGGGGTGCTGTCAGAGACTGATCGAGACGACGAGGATGATGATGATGATGATGATGAAGATACTCTATTGTTGCTCCTCTTGTTTCTCTGTTTCGGGCGGGGATGGCTCGCATCTGATCTTGAGCACAGCATTGGCAAGAATATGCTGCTAATTCCTATTCTATGTTGTTGCTGTTGATGATGATGATTGTGATTGTACCTGCTACTCATGATGATGACTAATTACAAGAACAAGAACAACAACAACAAGGGTATAGATCTTTTTCTTCTTGTGAAATAGTTATGGAGAGTGATGGCACTGGCTGAGATCTGAAACTGTGTGAACAAGTTTAGTTTGGTTGATTCATCATACGGGTCCTTTTTAAAGTAGGCTTCAAAAAGGACAAGTCAATAATCAATTGACTGACTGTCATTTTGGTCCCTTTCTCTTCTCTTGGTTGCGTTGCGTGATTAATAAATTACTTCAATATAATAATATGATAATAAAAGAAGAAAGAAAAAAACTCTATGTTTTTGAAGCCTAGCTGGATTGGTCATTTGCTTCCAACTCCGTTACCAAGCTGAGCTGGCATGATGCATGTGAGAGGCACGTGAATTGTGGATCTGTTTCGTATCTTTTCTTCTGCCTTCAATAATTATGTACGGTACACGTTACGTTAGAGTCTTTTAACTCATGATCATGTGATAACTATGTGAGACATCTACGTATGACATGTGCTTAACATCTTAAGTGCACATTAATATAATGGAAAAATAACAGCTTACTTTATTTAATTATATCACTTTTAAAACTTTCATACCCTAAATTTTTTTAGTTTCTAACTATCATTTTGGAATAACTTACCCCTAAAATACTTAAATTATCCTTGATTGAACCGTAATTAAATCCGGTCTAATCGAGGGAACCAACCTAATCGGGAAAACTTCAACGAAAAAGTCATATCCTCCGACAACCCCGAGAAGAAGACAACGCGTGAGTTCTTTTGGGAGAGAATGGGTTGTATCAGGCCAGCCGATTTGATCGTTTCCATTGGATTGATTTTCTAAAACTAAGGGTAATTTAGGTATTTTAAGGGTATGTTGTCTCAAACTAATAATTAAGATAGTAAGAAAGAGGAAAAAATAGTTAGGATACAAAAATGTCAAATTGTTATAGATAGGCGTTATACATTGTAATTTTCTCTAATATAATATAGGGATAATGACACTTTGTTACACCTAACTATAATGAAATGACACTTCCATGCCCTAACTATTTTAGTCTCTTTTTTAGTATCCTGACAATTATTTTGTGACAATCTACCTCTAAAATGTCTAAAATACCTAAACTACCATTGGTTTAAGAAACCATAAATTGAATTGGTTCAATTTTGTTTATCTATGGTTCAATTTGGTTTATATTTAAGATGCAATTACAATTATGGCCCCAAATCTAAAATTAA
>JAYMTP010003163.1:0-17644 GCA_036897365.1 Geranium brycei | reverse complement strand
ATATACATAATGTGTGTTACTTGGATTAAATTGGTAAAGTTTATTATGTCCTATTTTTAATACTATTGTTTAATTAATTAATAAAATTGTTGGAGTATGATATTATTTTTCTACACAAAACAAAAGGCCCAATTTGTAATTTCCGCTTTAGGCCCAAATAATTGTTGAGCCGGCCCTGTGTTCGAATGTTTGATTCTTCATTTGTTCCGATCTGATAGTAAGTGAGTAGAGAACAGCTTTGTTCCGTGTAATTTGATGAACCCTTATCCAATATATGACCCTCTTTTTGCTTGCGGTGTTGATTGCACATAAGGTGTTTGTTGAAATGCCTGATGCTATGCTCCACATGGGTCTGCCTCTGTCGGTGTTTCCTTCAACATCTGGTGTGATGCTAGACCATAGCTGAAGTTAGTATACTGTAAATTCAGAGTTTTATTATGTTGCATCTTCATTTGTATCTCATGGAACATTGATTCTTTGTTGGTTCAACTGATGTAGTTGCTTCTGTGAATAGTGAATACTGCTTGGTTTCATACCCAGAATGTTGTTCATTGGATTCTGTCTTTGTGTTTTCTAGATTGTGTTTTCTGCACTGAGGTGGTTCATTGGGTTGTATCTTCATAATGAGTGATTGTAGTGTATTCGGTAGTGATGACTAATGGGTTGCTTTCACTTGCTATGGCTTTAGCTTCAAGAGTGGATTCATCATTCTTTCTGTTTTATTTATTGTTTTGAAGTTTGAACTCTAACGGGATGTTCTTACATGATCTTGTTCCAGTTTCCTTGCAGCTAAACTTGACTTGTTGTGTACAGCGTTGTAGTTTAAGAATCGCAATATAAAAATCTCATCAAATTCTCTATATCACATAGAAATACCCCCTAGCCAAGTATAAGAATTGAGATGTCGCTTGCGTTCCTCTCATTGCCCCAACTTTCCTTTTCTCATATCAACCAACCGAAGGCACATAATTTCAAACCATGTGGGAGGGTTCTTCCTATCGCAAACGTTTCCTTTGTTCATGGCAAAGTTCCGTTGGTTATCTCCAAAATCTTTCATGCTCCTTGCAGAAATAGAATCCATAGTAGTCAGAAGCCCATTGCAAGAAAATGCACGAGCTCTGATAATGAATCAGTCACTGAAGATAGCACAATCAATATAGAGCAGATGAACCAAGGGGAAGAAGACGATGAAGATTTGGGATCTCCATGGGAAGGAGCAATTATTTACAAGAGAAACCCTTCCAATTTACATTCTGAGTATTGCACAACCTTGGAAAGACTCGGATTAGGAGGTTTTTCATCTGAGATCTCCGTATCCAAGGCTTCAGCAATGGGATTACGAACCACTAAAGCAGTGAAAGATTTTCCACATGGGACGCCTGTTCAAATCTCCATCGATGTCACGAGGAGGATCAAGAACTTAAGGCTCGATGGCATAATCAAAACTGTCCTCACTTGTTATTGCAG
Organism: Geranium brycei; assembly: GCA_036897365.1. Classification (NCBI taxonomy): domain Eukaryota; kingdom Viridiplantae; phylum Streptophyta; class Magnoliopsida; order Geraniales; family Geraniaceae; genus Geranium; species Geranium brycei. The sequence goes on along the minus strand of JAYMTP010003163.1, from coordinate 16,177 downwards.
TAGGTAATTGTTATTACTTTAAGTTCATCTTTACTTATTTAATTTGTGCTTCGTGCATGTGTTCCACACACACACACACACGGCGATTGTTAGGACCTAGCTAGGAGTGCTTAATCTCCTGCATAGCTGATGCTGCACATGAACCTCTGTCTTCATAACTCTTAAAAACTGTAGCATAAACACACCAGTGACAGTGCTACTAAATGTCCTACTTACCTTGGTTGGTGTCTTGCACATCATGTCCTAATATTATCATTGTAACAAAAGGACCGATTCTTACTGTTGACTAATTAATTTAGGAGGTCGAAAACTAGAACAGTGTGAATTTCTATGTTTTCTGCAAGGCAATATATGTATACCCATATAGATGGAAGGTTGTCATTGTTTTTATGGCGTTGCTGCGCTTCTCTTGCGCTTTCTTGGGTCGTTTTTCTTCTTTTAGAACTTGACTTTCTTTGTTATGCCATGAAGGTGTTGTGGGCCTGCTACAGAGGGTGTATTCGTCAACTTCACGCTCTTACTGACCAGCGAACCAGTTAAAGAACCGGAGACTCTTGACATGGGAGACCTCTTCGCAGAGGAAGATGATAAACTTAAGTCCTACAACCATGAAGATGCTGAAGACGCGTCTATCGATATAGATGACCGGATGTACTTTCCACCGGGAGATAGAGAGATAGATATCTCGAAATACATAAGAGACTTGGTGTATTTGGAGCTAGCATATTCATACACCGCAGTATGTGACCCTGGGTGCAAAGGTATGTGCTATACATGTGGAGCTAATTTCAATACAAGTAGCTGTGACTGTAAAGACCAGCCAGAGGTGGTGGATAAAGCTTCCACGCCCTTCTCAGGCTTGCAAGGACAAATTTGAGTGTTGCTTGGTTCCTAGATTTAGATGGTGGAATCGGATCCACCTTGAAACGTTTCATCTTTTGTGTAATTGTGAATCAATGAAACAGTGCCCTTTGCATAAATGAATTGCAACGCAGTGCCATTCCTAGTTTGCAAAAGGGTTGTGAACGAGTTATTAATAAGTCTTCTCATGCTTAAGATTTGGCTCCAAGTCGAGTTTGGCCCACTAAGATTGCCTAGTTGGTCGAGACAATCACTATCTCATAAAAGATTAAGTGTTTGAATCCTAACGAGTCAAATGAGAACATGTACATGGATAAAGATGGCAAAAAGTTTCGAGAACATGTACATAGATAAAGATGGCAAAAAGTTTCGAACTCGATGGGTTACTGATGTCCCCGACTCAATTAAAAAAGGATTACAATAAAAATAAGTGGGTTGGCTAATTTTGAGTCGGTATTAAGAAATATTCATACCATATGGATATTTGAGTGGTCGGGTACACAAATAATTGAACGGGTATGCGAGCTGGTCAGGCACACCAGTATGTGAGTGGGTCGGTATGAGTAAGAAAATCCGCCCAAACTTAATTTGTTGCCATTCACAAGTATTGAGGAGGTGTATTTTTCTTTTATTTCGTTTTTTTGAAATACATCTCTTTTTAGCCCGGACCTTTAAAAAACTTGGGCATTTGTAAAAGTAGTCATGTTTGAGTCTTACTTTCCTTAGCTCGGGAACCAACTTTCTATTATCTCTTGTATCATATATATTATAATCAATCCTCAATCCTTCATCCTCTCTCTCCTTCAACTAAACTCATATACGAAAGTGACCAAGCCCATCGGCCAAGCCAGCGTGACCAAGCCCACTGACCATCTCCGTTCTCCGTCAACTAACTCTGGTTACCGCCGTTTCTCTCTACTCCGACGTCCACAGCTGAGTCCAGTTCGTCGGAGCTCTACCCGACCACCGTACCGCGTCAAATGTATATAAATTTCATTTCTTATGGGTTTAAATAAAACTATGCAATTGTTAGGTGTAAATTATAAGAACTGAGAAACTGAAATTTAACCTAAACTGATACTTTCATTGATGAAAAATTCAAAAATTTACACAAGAACAATGATCTCCTATATTTTCTCACTCTACATTGATTAATCTGAAAAACAAACCAAAACCCATTATCTAGTTGACATATGTACTTTACCCTAATTTTTAAAATAAATATATGTAATAAATGTGAATTATATAAATATAAATTATTTATTATAGTGCAAACTAAAAATTCATCACAACTATTAAATTCATATTATAAATGGTGAAGATTAAACACATCATTAATAAATGAATCAATATTTAATTTTAAACTTCTATTTATCAATTTAATAACTAAGATTTATTTTTATTTTTATTTTTCACAACAACAATGATTTGTACAAGTATAAAAAACTAAATTGTTTTCTTCGGATTGATTATGAATTTAGTTTTTTAAATTTATTTGAACCATAATTTAGATTCACTCGTTTTTAAGGCTTCAAATTGTAAGAAGCAAATAATATCAATTAAGACTATGGAACCATTTTTAACAAACTATATATATTCATTTTCGGGTCGACCTTTCGATTACTTAACATGGATGTAACACGTGTCGATGTGACAGCAATCCACGAGAACTCCTGCTGTCCAGCACACCCCTCCCTCTTCCTAGCACACGTAGACGCCTACGTGTACTGGACTGGCATTATGCGCCACGTCATCGATCCTTTTCCCTCACCTGTACCGCCGCGCACTGGATCATCCCCCTGACTCGTTTGAGTCGACTCGGACACCAACTCGTGACTCGGCAACTACAAAAGCAACGAATACAAATACCAATTTTCATTGGTTTCTTTGTGTATCCGCAACCAGCAAGCGAGTCGAGATCTTCTGGGCGCCACCGAAGAGAAGGGTCTAGGGTTTCTGAAATTTCTGAGGGTTTTTGCTTGTTCCAGATCTGATTCGGCATGGTGAGTCTCTGATTTTGCCGTTGTTGTTTCGTTAATTTACGTGCAGGTTCATTGGAGATTCTTGATGCGTTCATAAAGTTTTGAGATTTGCTGGTTTTTTGTTGTTATGATTTTTTTATTTTTTATTTCTGAGATATGCTTATGAATGATTCTGAGTTTGGGTCCCCTGTGACATAATGTATAATAATTTAATTTTTGTGCCTTTTTTGTTATTATTGTTATGATTCATGAACCTTGTGCCTCCACCTGCAATTTCTCTCTGAATTAGCTGAATATTTTTGTTGTTTGTATATATGCTCTAAATTTCTCAGGTTAATTGGTTAACTATAATATTCTGGCTAGTTTTGTGGCTAAATTCACTATCATTCACGGTTCTAAAAGTCCCCGGCTTGTCCGTTTGGTCACCAGGAGGCCCTCTCCACTTGACTAGAGCCTATAGTTTTTCTTAGAAAACTGCTATTATGTGGTACCCGTGGTCAAGTAGGATAAAAAAATTAATTAAATTTAAGAAACATACGAAGGAGGTTACCAAACATGATCCATCCGCTACCCAATAGTTATAACTTGTATGTAATGGGGGAGAAGGGCATAATTACTGGGTTTCAGTTCTAGGGTCTACGAGACATTGCAAATCATCATCGACTTATAGGGTCATCTTAGGTACTTCAATATTTTTCGGCAATCTGAACAAGAACTTGTTTGGTTTGTTTATTGGTTATGGATGTTATTTTATGCAAAACCATGCTTATTCCCGTTTGGAGCTATTGCACACATCTACAGTATATAAGTAAACAGAAGATAAGAATATCAAGTATTGACTATTGAGACGCAGTGTCCGCGACTCAAAGTTTGGTCTCTTCTCAACGTGTCAGAGTTTCAACTGTCTTGCTAATGGCATTTTGTAATGAATTGTAGGATAACGTTGCGGTCCAGAGTAGCGTGCTGGCATTCACAGATGATGCGCTTCTTCCTGTCAGTATAGTTCTAAAAGTGATCAGAGAGTTTCGGCTTGAAGGGCTTGAACAGTGCGATCCTCTTATTGTCACTCAAGCAGCTTCTCTGAGTATAGTTCTCACTCTTTTCTTCTATATTACTTTTTCTTAGCAGTATCAACTTTATTCTGAGTACCATTGCCGGTATCATCTGTAATAAGTTTGGATTTAGTGTCTTAAAATAGATATTTATGTGGTTCATGATCGTTTTTTTTTCTGTATGTAACACTTTTTGTTCCAGAACCTCTACTATAAACTTTATAGATTGGTATTTGAATTATGAGATCTGAAAATTAGTGAGTGTTAATTAGAATTCAAAACATTATTACTTGCATGGTTAATATACTCCTAAGTTTATCCTATGTTATTATGGCAACCTTATGATTTCTGTCTTGACTCACAATAGGTCAGTTGCCAGTTGAGTCTTCTTCTACAGACATTGTCATTTCTATCTGTAAATCACTTGAGTTTCCCGGTGAAAAATTGTTTGAGGAAATCTCCAGAGTGTTGAAACCCGGTGGAACAATCCTCATCCAGAAGAGTTCTCAATCTGGCAATGGGGGAATAGACAAGGTAATGTTTTAACGGCTTGTGGTTTAGTACTTTGGTCAATTTTAGGTTGTTGTCACTTGACGAGGACCTAGCTGTTATTTTCTGTAGGTCATTTCTGCTCTTGAGCGGAAGTTGTTGTTAGCTGGGTTTCTTGAAACACAAAATTTTCAGCTAAACCCATCTGAGGTTCAATCTTTTGGGGTAAGTTTAATTTATATATTATTCGCCCCCAAGATATTAGCATGTTCACCTTCTAAAAGTGGTTATTTATGCATGATTTTATTTTTTTGGTTACTGTTCACTATGGAATTGTCAAGTCATACTTGTGTGCCTTCTGTTGTTTCTTGTAGATTAAGGCTAAGAAGCCTTCTTGGAAGATAGGTTCATCCTTCTCTCTCAAGAAGGTCACAAAAAGTTTACCCAAAGTTCAATTTGATGATGATTTGATCGATGAAGATAGTCTTTTAACAGAAGAGGATTTGAAGAAGCCTCAGCTGCCACCTGGTAAGATGACAAGGCCTCAACATTTTTTTCTTCTATGATCCTCTCCTTCAGAGACTTATTAAGCTTAAACAAAATGTTTCTACCAGTTGGTGATTGTGAAGTTGGAGCAACAAAGAAAGCTTGCAAAAACTGCACTTGTGGGAGGGCAGAGGAAGAGGAGAAAGTAGAGAAGCTAGGTTTGACTATGGATCAGCTGAACAATCCTCAATCAAACTGTGGCAGTGTATGTTTCTTCTAGATTGTATTATTTCTATAAGTTACTTAGCTGCATGATTTAGTAGCTGTTATTTTCTGGATGCAAACACGGTGTCATACTTAAATGTCTTTATATTGTTGTAGATCTACATCGTGTGTGACAACTGTATAGCTACGATTGGTTTAAATTGTTTTTTTCTCCTTTCCTGAAACTCGTTCCATGGTTTTGCAGTGTGGATTAGGAGATGCCTTTCGTTGCAGCACATGCCCCTACAAAGGTCTTCCTACCTTTAAGCTTGGCGAAAAGGTGTGTATTGAATTTATATGGCTCTCTTTCTCCTTACACTCATTTTACTGGAGTTTGAGGCTGAGTTCTTTTTTTTTTGCGATGCAGATTGCAATATCTGGGAACTTCCTTGCAGCAGACTTTTAGATACAAAGCTGAAGTATGTGCCAATGTCCTCACTGATAGAATTGAACTTGAGTTATGTTTTTTTCATTATTGATTTTACTATGCACTTCTAGTTCTACTTTATATGGGTCATCTGGGAACACGGAGTTCATGTGTTGGACCTACTCTTAAATCTGCACAAGTGAAGTCGAGTTATAAACATGAAGTTGTAGTTCATGTTGGTGTCATCGTTAACATGTTACAAACAAAAAGTTATTTTATCGAATAAATTTGTTATTTGTTTACTATATGGAGAGAAACATGAAACTTGATGTTATAAATGAAATGTATTGAAGAGGAAGAAACATCTATGTCATACATTCCTATTATTAAAATCGTGAAAAAAAAGATACATATAGATTATAGACGCCCATTGCGGGGATAGTAAGAGTCTCTTGTCGTCTTCCTTGTAGTTTTATAGATCGAACATGGATTGCATGAAACATTTAATCAGTAAATTAAGTTGAGGAATTCAAATTTCCCTTCTTGAGCTCCAAGAGTTTTTCCCACCTTGTGTCAAATGAAGAAAGGTGTTCTTTTCCAATAATAACTGCACACAAAACTCTTATCAGCTAGGAAAATGTTCTAAGTTCTCGTATTAGATTGTCGTCGTTGTCATGAAACTTACCGATCTCTCTAGGCTGTGTATTTTCACAAGATTCCGAGCATGTGTCCTTCAAAAACAGTGACATATAGAGATTATTGTTTGTACCAAAGATGTTTTGAAACCTGAATGCAAGATTCATACATTTCCTATAGATTCCAGCCTGATTGTCTCTCCAATGAGTGAATCCAGGTATGCTTGGCGTCCACTTGTCACATATATTGCCTGTGAATGTCAAAAATTTAAGTTATGTTACATGTTCTTCACACAAGAGAGAGAGATTTGAGGGACTTACAGATGGATCATCGCCACCAGTTTCGGGCATTTGATTTTCATGTTTTTTTCTGCTGGCTTGTAAAATCCAGACATGAAAGCTCGTGTCAATCTGGTTCACCAACCACTCAGAAATGAGGAAGAATTGCTATTACCTTAAACCAACTTCAACTTGAAAATTTCCAACTTAATTGTAACAAGTGGTCGGGTAATCAAGTATATGAAAATAGACAAGGTGATTCTCATATTTTTCAAAATGATATAATTCTTTAAAATAAAAAATAATAAAAAATTATATCGTATACATAATTACATGTGATATGAATTTAAGTTTTTTTTCTTTCCATTTTGCTTGTAAATTTTAGTTTGAAGGATAATTTTATTTTTTTCAACTCATTTTTAACAATGAAAAATACAAAGCTTACTACAAATTTTTGCAAATAATGAAGCATATGATAACTAAAATAAGTATGTGTACCTCTCTGCGGTACGTGCACAAGCAAGTTCTGCATTTCACATCAAAAGATGTTACGATTCTTCCATCCACTGAGCAGCCGAAGCTAACATGCTAGTGAGTAACCAATAAAGTTTTTCATTGGAATCATTGATCACAATTCTGTCCCAAATACAAAATTAAGAGATAATTGCAAAACCATCTCAATCTTAATGTTATATTAGTCTCTCTAATGCATTATTTAACATATCAAACTAGTAAATAATCACATTGATACGATAAAATAATATTTATGATCAAAGAATTACACGTAAAGTTAAAATTCATTATTATGTTTTTTTATTTCAGTGCCAATAGCATATTTTGAAGAAAAAAATTTGGAGGTCACATACCTTGCATGACCCATTTTATGTCAGTTTTAAATTAGTTTGACAAATTGTGCACACAAAAAAAAAGCAGAAGAATTTTCACATATAAATTTTGCAATAAGTGAGATGCTACGTACTGCAGCATCATTTTTGCAATTATATATGTAATAAAGAATGAATCACCTGTTGAGAGGAGAGGTTGATGAAGACCTTAGTATCTTGCTGTTGATCATCAACCAAATCACCCAACTGAAGCTCTTTGAGAGTTACAATATGATCTGATGTTCCATGCGATGTTGACACCCTTATCAACCTCCCATCAGGAACTCTCCTACCCTTCTTGCTCTTCTGTATTAACCCGAATGAATGAAAATTTCCATATAATAAGTTCATTGACTCACAATCAGTGTTCTAAAGTACGATAGACGCTGATATGACGGATAGAGTATTATGGGGACTAATCGAGAATTAACAGAGAATTAATTGATCAAATTGGAGATTTTTAAGACAATGCTCACATAGTCACATTATGAGAGGGGAAAAAGAGGTATGTGGTTTGTTGCATTACCAGTGGATCTTGTTTTCTTGGAGAAGCTTCATTCTTGGAAACTTGACTTGATGATGATGATGGCTTCAATGATTTGGCCTTCACTACTGGTTTTGGTTTTGTTTTTGGGATTAGAATTGGATTGATGCTTCTGGATGATATTAAACTTCCAGCATTTCTCATCTTTATGCCTCAAACAAGAAGTTGATCATTTGCTCTCTAACCTTATCTTCATAACTGGCTGGCTCTGGCTGCTCTATTGGACATTATTAACAAACCATTTTGTTTCTTGTCCACTATATTTTCAATATTCCATTTTTGACCCTCTTCACTCAGCCACATGTACTTTTTGGTCCCTGTATACTCTATTTGATGTAAACAATAAAGCTCAAATCATCCCTTCAAAGACATGCATTGAAGCAGTTTTTCTTAAAAAAAAAGTCTGGATTTGTCCCAATTAATCCTTTATAATCTTCTATTAACTCTTTAATTTAATTTATTTTTCTATTAATTTCTGATTAGTCTCCAAAAAGTCATTTCCACCATGCGCCTATCAATTCCGGTTTTAATTTCTAAAACTATAAACTAAACAATAACACACAATTTTAGGCAATTAGATTGTTTGCCTTATAAATTTATCCTCCATCGGAAACGAAAGAGACATGCTCAAAACTTTAAAATATACCATCAATAATATTCGATCAAAAATAACATAAACAAACATTATCAAGCAAAACCTGAAATTATGATAACCAATCCAAATAATCCATAGCTACAAGAATGAATGCAGCAGGCTTTCGAAGATCTTAATGAATCATGTCTGGTTTTTTACTTCAAAAACAAAATGTCCCAAAATCTGAAGAATCATTTCGGTGAATTCTCAAGTTACAACAAGAACACCACACCTGAAACTTGAACTTGATGAAGTTACAAAATGGTGCAGTATGTACAATTTTGGTAAACTCAAGAGAAGAAAGACACATTAAATGGTCTGTAATGTATGCTGCTAAGTGCTAACCTCTCCTCTATATTCTGCAGATTCGGTTCTTGCACGATTATAACTTTGCATTCACGGAATGCCAAAAAACCTGATCATACAGCAAAATGGTGATTGATGGCAAAATGATAATGAATCAACCAACTTTTGGCCAATCTAAGTATTCTGTACTGTCTTCGCCTAGCTTCCAAGCTCCTTGACCGATTTCGTTGAAAAGCTGATCCCATCCCCATCCCGAGTACCCCAAGAAAAACCAATAGTTGCTGACGGATTGATTTCCAGCCTTGAGCTCCTCAATCTCGTTCATAGTTGCAGGTTGGTCGAGAAAGTAGACACCTGGTAAGATTTCCGGGTACTTGTCTTTAAGCGCGCTGCGAGTTAAAGCAATGAGAGGCAATTCACGCTGAACGAGTGGGCCCCCGAAGGACAGAGGAGCCGCTTTGAGTAGTTGTAGAGCCTCATCCAGTTCAAGCAGAGAGTCCCATCCGATAGGCCTGTTGGTGATCAGACCTTGGAATCCGGTGCTCTGATCAGCCTTGACAATGAGAACCGTTGATTTATCAAATGGGTGCGCGAGCTTCTCTGTTGCAATGAGGATGGACCCTGCGGCCACAGCAGGCGTCGTTTGCTGCCAGCTTTCTGTCGCAACGCTTTTAGGCGTGAATAGGACTTCGTGGAATTCTTTCCCGGCAGTAGAATCCGCGTGAATTGCAGTTGGCGATGGATGCTTGAACGGTTTCTCGTTCTTGCCTCCTTTTCCAGCTAAAATCCTTAGAATCCCTACCAAATCCAGCAAAAGAAAAAGGTCGATAAGCATTGAGAGAAATATAAGATGGTGATTTTATGAAGTCAAAGTACGTAAACGTAGGTCTTTACGTTCACGTGATATGCGTGTTATCAAAAAGCCCATCAACAAACTCCAATGGTATCAAAGGCTGTGGGTGAAGTGGCAGAGGTCTCATGTATTAAACATGACGTCATTGGTTCCTCCCCATGTTGGTGCTATTGTTATTTAAACTCTTGCTGATAAAAAACAAACTCGGATGGTAATCTAATTTTGACCCACATTATAAAACTGGAAATTTCAATTCATTATACATAATCAGAAACATAAAATGGCTAGAACATTTGGATTGCAGAATTTCAAACTTCAAATTATAGGAGTATAAATATTTTATTCCTTAAAGATACCACAAACTGAGTAAGTATATTTAGTAGAAAATATTTTACAGCAAGCAAATTGTGAACACAAAGCACATTAGTTTTTGTGATGGGATTGAAAGTAACAAAAACCCACATTGCATAGAAGAGTCGTGACAAAGAAGATTACCCTTCTTGCTAATGAGATGATGAGAACAACTTCCGTAGTCCGCCATAAACTTAATTACATCAGTCACTGCCATATCTCCTTCATATAACACGGGATTCTTCCTTTCTGCTGGAAACATCATAAGGGAGGGATAAACATCCTTCTGCATTACAAATACACAAAATGACGGTAATGATGTTATCAAACTCTGATGGACAATTACTGTTCTAACTTTAATGCAAGTGCAAGTTACAACCCAGCTATGACGATTAGCAACCAGCTGTAAAGTTCATAAATACATTTTACACACATCTAAAATATTAAGGTGAACATACAGACGGATAATATGAGAGGGGATACATAAGAACTGCAAAGTTATATATAAAAGTAAAGAACCACATGAAAAGTACGAGCAGTGGCTCATAGAAGACTCACCTGGCCCATTGACTTTAACAGCAAGCCGCAATCATTGAATGTGCAATCCATTAAGTATATACGTGGAAGCTTTGACTTCGCATCCTTAAGTTTGTCTGTTACAAGTAAAACATAAGAGATGAAGTTATCTGTTTATGTGTTTACCTCAAGAATCTAATAAACAAATGACGCTACAAATAGAATCATGAGAATTTGGGAGTAAGCCCGCTATCTACAAGATCAGCATCATCAGTAACATATTCCTTTCACATTACCTTAAAGTTAAAGTTCCATAATCTTTTATTAGCTGGCCTAAAATCTTAGCCTAGCCTGAGGACCAATACTATGACACAGTTGACCGTAAAAATAAGAAATAAAACAATTACTAAAAAGTACTCACCAGAGCTTAACCGTGTTTCCCCACTTCCAGATCCACTTTCCAACATGTTTATGTAACCCTTTATGGCTCGATATACCTCGCGAACAACCAGTTCCATTCTCTGACAGAACCCACACCAACTGTTGGTAAAAAGGACCAATACATCCCCATTCCAAGCAGGGGAGGCATTTTCTGTATCAGATTGATTGAGGCCAAGAACCAGATCATGGAATGTTTGACTTGTAACTCGAGGTATAGAATGAACCTCATGAAAATCCACATTCACAAATGGTGGACGGGTGGCCTCCCTAGGATTTTGAATAAGATGCTCAGAGCGTTGATATGGGAGAAGGCTTCCAGTGGAAAACCCATCAACAAAGTCAGCTAATGAAGAATAGCTAAAATCTGATTCTTCGGGGAAGACATAATGTTGCTCCAAAATGGGATCAACTATTACCATAGATGGAATCTTGGCTCCACCGGTCAGAGCTCTAAGCAACTGATAGTTTCCATCAGAAAACAAAAAGGAGCCTGTGAATTCACGAGAATTAAGTTGTTCTCCCTCCAGCTTGTCTACTTCCAAGGAACCTTTTTCTTCTGCAATCCCATCATTTGCAGTAACATGGTCACAGTCTGATTCAAATTGCTCTGGTTCTATAGATATAAACTCGGAATTTGTACCAACCTCAATAGTCTTCTCCTCATCATACACAGTGGAAGATTCATCATTAGTGGGATGAGATTTTTCCTCTTCACCCTCGGCAATTTCACCTGTTGCGTATGATAAAAGATCTTTGTCAGGATCAATACTATTCGTTGCAAGCTCTCCTTTACCTTCTGTAGATAGTTCGGTTGAAACTTGAGCAAGCTGATCTTCTGTCTGTGATACCAATCGATTTTCTATTTTAACGTTGAAATCTTCAGATAATAATTGAAATCCAACCTCCTTTGCCAATGAGCTCAACTTTCCTTCTTTCTTCTGCTGAAGTACGTATGCCAAGATCTCCTGCAAGGAGTTGCCTTGTAAATCCGAAGCAATGCCATCTAAACTAATTTGTTTACCATCCTTAATTATAACAACGGAGGTTTTGTCCTTCAAATTCTTTGTCTGGTCCATAGAGGGGGACATCTTTAATCTAGGATGCACAGAAGTACTTCTGAATGATTGATAGTATTGGCCTAACGATTTATCAGGCTTGTCACCGTTTTCTACATTTTTCTGATTTGTAGTGTGATAATGCAATGCTAATTCTCTAAAAGTATAAAGAGCTTTCTTACTCTCTCTTCTAGTTTCAGATAAGTCAAATGATCGATCCACAAACAGAAGTATTGACGGTTTTTCTGCTGGTAAAACAGATTCAAGATCATGCCCATCACCTTCCAGCTACAAAATATGAAAAAGAAGACAATATCTCCAGTTATTGTGAAGGCCGGCCGACATACTGTTACAACTATGAAAAGAGTATTTATTGGAAAATCATTAGTAAAAAGTCAAAATTAGATTAGTATACCTCTCTAACAACTGGATTGCCCTTTTGCAGAGCACTCTTGAGTTCATCCTCATCCTTGAGAATTTTGGAACAACTGGTGCATCCAGCAAATTGAAGCATTACTGACCAGGACAAAGAACCTCCAACACCAAGAGGTGAAAGCAACGATCTTTCAGAAACCAGACCAAATCTATGTTTTTCTGGGGGTAGGAAGAATTCTCGTGTGAGTGACAAAAATTTTGAGAAGAATGACTCAAACTGCTGAAATTCCTCAAAGGTACAGGATAGCCCAACATCAGAGCTCATACTGTCACTTCTCTGGAAAGAAGCACTATCATTTCCCGAGCTAAATTCCCCAACCCAAGGAATTTGACTGAACTCATTTTCAGTGCCACACTTCATGTTTGAGCCTTCCAGGTCCTGCTCTGAATACAAAAAAAACAAAATTAAGCAAATTATTAACAGAACATTATTTTCTGTTTTTACTTCAATATTTGAATTCGATAGCATAATGATGCGTATTGGAAACTACCAGCCACCTTCTTTTCTCTGAGTGCTGATGATGGATTTGTCTCTTCAATGAAACCTGTTTTGAAAAGGCCCAGCACAAAAGGATTCTTATTAGTATCATTAAGGTACAAATAATCTGCCAAAGAAATTGTTAAAGCTAACAAAACTTTCTCAAAATCATGGTGTGCAATCACAAATGAAAAGGGAAAATTGGAAAAACTGATGTGATTTATCTTAACTAGGTCAATGAAAAATTGTGTATTAGGTCCTCATAAAACACACTAACTATAACACTTATTCTAATATGTTCCATGAATCATTGATGCATTATAACTTGAGCCAATACTAAATCTAAGAATGCATCATTGCAATATAGGAAAGGAGGAACCAAGAAAGCATCTCAAAGCTGCCACGCAATGTTTATCTTACCTGACAAAACCAGTCCAATTTCAGTTCCATTATTATTTTCCCTTGCAAGCAATTGAGAGGTCCACCCACAAAACTCCATGAGAAGTACAGCCTTGTCAGTTGATTCAAAGAATGCACTCAAGTCCTCTGTGGTTTTCAAAGATTTGAGGGGAAGCTCTTTGGGCAAAAGAGACATGCAATGATTAACTGAAGATAATATATTTCTAGCGCGAAGCCTCCCTCGATACTTGTAAGATATAGAATGGTGGTAGTATAAAACCGTTATTTCCTCTGTCGCACCCACCACATCAGCAAGCATTTTCTCCATATTTCTATACAAAAGCATAAGCTTCAGGTTTCCAAACACTTCTTGCCTGTCTATTATCAGCTCACTTACTTCCCTAGTAAGGGATCGAGACTCGCCGGACCCTAAGGATTTGCATTTCAAATCAACAAGTGAGAAACAAATCCCAATCTATGAATTGAAAGTAAAAAAAAGACATTCTGAACTCAAATAGGGTACAAAAATATATCAAACAGCCAATATCGTATTGTCAGAGACTAGAGAATTCACATAAGCACAGTAACTTCAATCCTATGAATCAAATTGCTATTGCCTTAACTCCACATACTGAGTAGTCCATAAAATGTACCTTAGTTCAGCTAATAATGTCTTCAAAGTCATGTATGTTTCTGAACAGTGTTATTCAATTTCAATGCACTCAACTACACTGTTCTTCAAGTATGATTACAACAATTCGAATATCAAAAAATTGGCTTTACCCTGGCACAATAATTTTACATTTAAACGACCCAAATCACCAATTACCTCTCTTGAACACAATTTCTAGCTCAAGTCCGAAACTTCACCATCAAACAAGAAAACCCATAAAACCCATCTCAGTAAATCTCACAAAACAATTAAAAAAACCACGATCCCGAATCAGAAATGGAGCTAGGTAGAAACATACAGGGAACGGTGACGATCATGAGCACGTGAGGATGGAGTTGGATCTGGGAAGAGAAGTTGTGTTTGGTGATGATCTGCCATTGCCCATTGCCGTCGGATTCGAAAGCACCGACATGGAGAAGAAGAAGAATCAACGGCGCCGCCACAAGCGGCCGAAACACGCTCATCGGACTCTGAGCTCCGAACACTGTCTCTATCGCTCTCAGCTTCTTCACTTCTCTTCGCTAGCTCGATGTCTGTCTTTAGTCACGACAACACCGACGGCCGTTTCTTAATTTTTTCGTAAATACTATGGAGATTGCTATCACGTTGACGTCTTTTGTTAACGTGCCGTTAAAAGTAACACGTCAGCGTTCAGATATGTGTATTTCCACGTGGTGAGTTTTAAGCGGTGGTGTGGCGTCACGCACATTCCACGTCAGTTTTTTTTCTGAATTAAAATGATATCATTGTTTCCTTTGGATTGTGAGATATCGATTCGTGGATAAGATCGTTTTTTCCTATGTGAAGTCGGGCTCCAATAAATTTGAAGCTGTTACAGACTTATACCTAGGGAATAACTACATTTTATTATACTAAAGTTTGTTCGGTTTCGAGTTTATTTCTCGATTTTAAATTTTTTATACATATACTTCAACTTTTGTTGCTACATTTAAGGTTTTTTTTTTAAAGATAATGGAATTTGTAGATAAAAAGTCTCAAATGCATTAACCTTATAATTCTTAAATAATAAATTATTTGATATATATATATATATATAAATATTATTTTATCATTACTTGAATAATATGATTCGATGGTACATTAATCTTTCTAAATAACAAATTTTAAAATCTCTTTTAACATTACGGATGCAACCTACGCTCCCCTCAATCTCTCTCTCTTAGAGAACCATATCCCCTTCTTCCTCAAAATTGTATTCGAAATTGCAATCCGAGTTTGGGAGTATAATTATTGATTGCTGCAATTAAATCATGAAACATATACCTTGAAGAGAAAATTTGAACGGGGTTTACTAATGGAGGTCTGGAGTATTTATTTTTTGCATATTTGTGACTCGTGTTCATGAATATGAGTTTGTGTGTTAATATTTTATTTGTGACTCGAAAACATGCAAACTTGATGCAATACAGTGAATTGTAACTATAGCAAGTTAAAATATGGGACACGATAATTCGAGCACAACACGGATTATTCATGGAATGGGACAAAACGTTGGAGCAATGATTATTCTCATTCTTTTTTACTAATAATGCTTGATATGCCAATGTGTTATACGTATAACATTGATGGTGGTGGAAGATGAGTCATTGTGAATAGGTGGTGGTCACACCAATAGCTATCATGTGCATCTTATTTATAACATTCGTTCTTGGACACCGTCTGTATATAAATAATTATTTTTAATTTTACAAGCAAAAGTTTGATGAGATAAAAATCGAGTAAACAAGTAATTCAAGTGATGTTGCCTTGTTACACAAATTTTTAAGAAAATTTAGTAGGACAAAACATGAATAAGGAAAAAATAGTGTAACACATATATGTACAAAGTGTGTTCAACTTCATAATCCCTGCCCCCCTAATAGATACTCTCAATGATCGTTACTCCCCCTAACAACGGGCAAGGTTACTTTTTTGCTTGCATAGTCGAACCGATCTCTTACATAAGTTTGTTAGCAGATGTCGAGTCATAGTGAATAAATCTGTAGGCAGAAAATACTTTCTTGATATCAATCACACAACTCTTTTAGACTTCATGAGTATGAACAACCTTTGGCAATACATTCTTGGGATAATGACACTTTGTTACACCTAATTATAGCGAAATGACTCTTTCATACCCTAACTATTTTTCTCTCTCTTTTTAGTACCCTGACAATTTTTTTGTGACAACCT
>JAYMTP010003162.1:0-17644 GCA_036897365.1 Geranium brycei | reverse complement strand
CCCCCCCCCCCCCCCCCTTATCCCTTGCATATAGTCCGTCTTTCATACTTTCACTACTGAACATACATCTTTTATGCGTGTTTAGTGGAATATTAAGGATTGTAATATCAATCCTCAGTAGTTTCTGCTGTTACATAATTATCGTTGATGTTAGATAGCTTGTTAAGGACAGTGAACACTTAACCACTGGTTCGTTTCACTATATATATATATATGCATCATACAACCTGAATATTTCTCACTTCATGATTTTTCCATTTGCGTCTTGTAAATTTGATTCATATTGAGATTGTTTTCATTCTCATAGGAAAGAGATAGCTATTGGAAGATGATGCAGAAATATATAGGGTCAGATATTACATCAATGGTGACACTTCCTGTCCTTATTTTTGAGCCAATGACTATGCTCCAGAAAATGGCTGAGGTTAGTGCTTTATATTTCTTTATTTTATAGCATTTATGCTACTGTTGCTCTGTGCATGTGCTATATTGTTGGCTAATTATAATTTGCACTACTTTTGTTACAGTTAATGGAATATAGCCACTTGTTGGATCAGGCCGATGAGTGTGAGGATCCTTACATGCGTTTGGTGTACGCTTGTGAGTTTGCTTTTTCTGTATTACTGTACTAAGGTATATGTAGTTATTGTCTAATGAATGTGTATAATATAACTATCCTACCCTTGCAGCTTCATGGGCTATATCTGTTTACTATGCCTATCAGAGAACCTGGAAGCCTTTTAATCCTATTCTTGGGGAGACTTATGAAATGGTTAACCATGGTGGGATTACATTTCTTGCTGAGCAGGTGAGTTCCTTGTAGGTGATATTTCTTTAAGATGTGTTATTATGGCCCATTTTCTCATTAGCCCGCTTTCATTCTTATCCATTTCCTTACTTCTTTCTTTTAAATTTTTTAATTACATATATTGCTCGTATTATGTTTCCCCCCTGTAATTCCTTGTAATCTACCCATAATATTTTATAATTGGCCAAGTTTAATTAAGCTTTGGGTGTGTTCACACCATTTCTTTTTATTGCAGGTCAGTCATCACCCCCCAATGAGTGCTGGCCATGCTGAAAATGAGCATTTCACTTATGATGTGACATCAAAATTAAAAACAAAGTTCTTAGGAAACTCGGTTGATGTTTACCCTGTTGGAAGGTAACATTTTATAGTTTTAAATTAATTACTAGTATATATATCCTATTTTCATGGGCCCTGTTTTTAAATTCCTGTCTGTACATTTTATGCTTTGATTGTGTTGGTCACAATTCAATAAATGAACATGTGAAATTATAAAAATACTTGTTCTTTTGATTGCTAATATTCATATATATACATATGAGCCATCTTGAGATCATTACTGGGACCTATGTCCTCTTGTACCTGTAGTTCAATTGATGTCTATGTCTTATTGTCATTGAAGCTCTATTGCCGTCTCCGTGTGATTTTTTACTTGTGTGCCAAACAGTGTAAAAGACTTAATGAAATGATTTAGTGAAGTCAGCTTTATTCTTGATTATGATTTTCCGTTGTTTTATGTCAGTGGACTCAAATTTCTTTTCAGTAAATTATCTTTAACTCTATGCTGTAATATTTCCCTACATTTTTTTATCATTTGCAGAACACGTGTAACTCTTAAAAGAGATGGTGTAGTCTTAGATTTGGTGCCACCTCCCACAAAGGTTAACAACCTTATCTTTGGACGCACTTGGGTAGACTCACCAGGCGAGATGATCATGACAAATCTGACCACTGGGGATAAAGCTGTGCTTTATTTTCAACCGTGTGGCTGGTTTGGGTAGGTACCATCTCCTTTATTCTCTCAAATTTTGTTCAATGTAATTCATTGTGAAATGTGCTTTCCCAAACTAAATTTAATGGGTTTTCCATGCTCTCATAAGCTTGCACCCTGGTTTCTGTGGACCTTTTGTGATGAAACATTGTCAAGCGAAATAAAACTATATTGTTTGAGCTTGACTTTGTTGGGCATTGCATAATGCCCTTGCTGAATGTTATATATTAATTTGTTCCTTCCTACAAGGGAATATTTGCTACAGCTACATTCTTAATTTCATTACAATTCACAATCTATAACCTACTTTCTGTACCCAGAGTTTTCAAAAGCATCATTGCTGTACCAGTGTTACTTGCTATTCCATTTGTTGCCTCCATGCGGCGTTTAACTAAAAAGTTGTTTTTGTTGCAGTTCTGGCCGGTATGAAGTGGATGGATATGTTTATAATGCTGTTGAGGAGCCTAAAATATTGATGACAGGAAAGTGGAATGAGTCAATGAGTTATCAACCATGTGATATGGAAGGGGAACCTCTGCTGGGCACTGAATTGAAAGAAGTACTTCTGTGCGGCTTCAATTTTATGTTATTTATTAATTACCACAACCTTTCAGAAAATGTGAACATGTTACGAAATACTTTGGCAAATTAATCAAATACATGTTATCTTTTAGGTTCTTGGCTGAACTTTTCATCATAAATATATAATATAACCTCAGTAAAGGTACATTTTCTTTCAATTACGAAAAGGAAATGAATTTATGACCAAATCATGATACTTCCAAAATGATAGATTGGCATCATAAGAATTTTTGGACATCTAGAAATGTAACTCTTGGGTGTTAAGACTTAAGATCCTTACAACTCTTTCTTTAAGTCTCTATATTCTTACTAGAACCCTATCCAAGGTCTGGTTTGATTTATTTTTGCTCATCTTTCTAACTGTCGCTCATAATAAGGTGTGAACAAATTAATCAGTCGACTGAAAAGTAAACTGATACGATAAATGCACATTTGAACTTACGTAATTTGTAATAGTACTCATTCTGTGTCCCACTTTCCAAGAAGGCATGACCCAAAATAAGTGCTCCTTTCCATTTTAATTAGTGAATTAGTCATGAGTGATCACCAATAATATTTCTCCTTAAGGTAATTATAACACCTTGAATTGTTGGGAAAACATGAGGGTGAAGCGTGGAAGACATTGAAATCTGAACTTTTCAAATAGTCAACAAGACACATAATTTGTGACAGATGGAATAATAATTAGGTTATTCATAAACAATAAACCATATTAGCTTTATTGATTTGACACATTAATGTACGTATTCTTAAAGATTAAGTTGTTTGAGGCTCCGGGGGTCATTCTTTTAGCTGGATTGCTGTCAGAGCCGTATTTGATTTCTCGATAAAAGTATTTCTTGCTCCGCAGGTTTGGCATCTTGCAGGCATTCTGAAAGATGACAAATTTCAGTATACATATTTTGCACATAAGATAAATAGTTTTGGTACTGCTCCCAAGAAATTGTTAGCATCAGATTCTCGTTTGCGACCTGACAGATATGCGCTTGAGAAAGGTGATCTATCCAAAGCTGGTGCTGAAAAGAGCAGGTATCTCCCTCCCTCTTTCTCTCACGTTTACGCACACAATCTAAATGGATAGTATGTCTAATGCAATTTTTTTGGTTATATTGGATATGAAAAACCTTCTTTAACTTTGAGGTGCTCACTGGTTTTTCCAGTTTGGAGGAAAGACAGAGAGCTGAAAAGAGGAACCGAGAGGCCAAGGAGCATGAGTTCAAGCCAAGATGGTTTGATTTAAGTAATGAAGTGACACCTACTCCTTGGGGTGACTTAGAAGTGTACAAGTTTAATGGTAAATACACTGAACATCGGGTTGCTGCAGATAGCTCAGACAGCATCGAGAAGGTTGATGCTGAGTCGATTGAATTTAACCCATGGCAGTATGGCAATGCATCTGCGGAATGAGGTAATTTAGTTCAGACAGTCTGGTTGATTGTGCAATTAGTTTCTGGAACATTTTGGTGTGATATGGGGAAGTTCCTTACTTTCTGAAATGTTGTATCCCCATTTTGATCCTTTATACATGAATAGATAACATTTGTACTGTTTGCTATATAAAAATCTTGTGTGAGAAATGATTCCAACTCATTTAACCCTTTTTAAAGGTGACTTGCCTTGCATCTTTTGCTTTGTGTGACCATAAGGTTAAGTCGGTTGACTGTGTACTAGGGTCTCACCAGGGGCCTAGTCATATTAAATTGTGGTGTATATGATATTGAAAGTCAATTCTGTATATGCAAAAAAAGTTCCAGCTTTTTAATAGGTCTCTCTCGCAAAACTAAGACACTAGCAACGCTTGAACGCACATTTCAAATCGCCGGAGCGGCCCCTTGAGAATAAAAGTCATTCTATTGATAAAAAAAATGTAATGTGCATTGATAACAATTATGTTATGAAAGTGTTGTGTTTCAAACCGCCGGAGCGTTCCTTTGAGAATAAAAGTCATTCTATTGATAAAAAAAATGTAACATGTATTGATAACAATTATGTTATGAGAGTGCTCTTCTGCTAAGACTTGAGGTAGAAAGCAACAGGGAACACAAAACTTAAAGAGAGATTGAGGGGCAACCTTAATTTAATAAATGTGGCGCTTACGTCAAGTAAGTCATTTTTTGTCTCCAAACCTTACTTCCATTCCATTTATGGTTGCATGAACTTAAACCTTTATCTCCATCACATTCTCTCACATAAGGGTGGGAGGGAAAAATGTCCGTCCCTACATGATTGGTGTCAATTGTTGGGTAAGAACATACTCTACACGGATGTATGAGCTGCGATCATTGGTTTCTCCATCGCACTGCTGCTGCAAGTGCAGGCCTTATATATATATACGCCCCATTTCTCTTCTATCACTTAGACTAAGACTGCCTTACTTTCTAGCTCTTGTTTGTTATATTAAATTGTTAGCAACATCCTTGAACTGTAACTGCATATACAGGGTGGCCCATTTTGTAAGCAGATAAAACCCAAGTAGCTTAATTACGCGTTAGTTAGATGAACAAGATGGGTACCCAATTTCTTAAATTATCTATATTTAGCAATTTGCAATGCGCCATCACCCATATAATCTTTGGTCTCATCTTCTCATTTATGTTCCAATGTCAACTTTTCATACAAAAAGTAATAACGATTGATAAGCCTAAAAAAGAAGGCCCAGTTCTCTCCATTAAACTAATTCACTTATAGGTGTAATCTTCTACCTCCCTCAACAAATGCCACAAAATTTAGACAGTTATTCAGTATTTAAGTTATAATCCCGTTTCTCTCGTCTTTGATGAACGGCGACCCTTTGTACTTGTTCTTCTATATACAACCACTTGAGCATCAAGAGAAACTCGTATTCACTTCAAATACAACTCATGGTCCCCTCCCACATCCTAACGACGTCTTCCTGTTTTTAGAATCCTCTGGCCACGTCGTTTTTTTTACGAGAAAGAAAGATACACCATTTCGTTTAAGATAAATTTAACGTTGCAGTATTTTCCTAGATGAGAAATTGGATCCTCGGAAGAATAAATTTTTTCTTAAATGAAATGCTGATCGTGGATTAGACCAAACAAATTATTCCATGTTCTTGTGAATTAGCGAAACTGTCCCTGCTACTCTTATTTTAAAATATAATCTTGTCACTATCCATTAATGGAGAAGACCAAATTGTCCTTAGATGTGTGTCCATGTGAATTTTACCTACTGCTTCCACTTCATTTACGTTTTGCATGATATCAACTACGCAACTTATTTTGCCTAAAAATAAGGGTCTTGATCATAAGCAAACACCTTGATTTGTTACAAATTTTAGAACGTATATAGGCCGTTGAATGAAATAATTCATGGTGAGAATTAATGCTGAGTCATCAACGACATACTAACGTAAATATGAATTAATCGTAAATTTCTTTTGGTCATTATATACCACCAAAGGGGTATAAACGTATTTTTACACTCCTATTTATTTTGAATATTATTTCCTTACTTGAATATCTTATTTTGAATTTGTTTCATTAGTTGGATATATTTTATTATCGGTTCATTGCAATCGGGTGATCGGTTGACTTGCAAACCGTTTTATCAACATATGGTATGTTTCATATGTGATATCCCATCTAATATGTCTCACATGTTATGTTTCATCTATTATGTTTCATTTAATATGTTTCAAATCCGTGTCATCAAATATGCTTTACCGAATATGTTTCACCGAATATGTTTCATCGAATATCGATTATGTTTCATCAAATATGTTTTTTTGAATTGATTTTGCAAAACATCACTTTTTGTTAGTCAAACCCGTTTCATCAAATTCGTGTCATGTAAATCCGTTTCATCAAATCATGTAATTAAAAAGCACAACAACAAATACATGAACCGATTCGACATATGAATCTAGTATTGGAGCGAGCACGTAATAAACACGTGTAGCAAATACATTCAATCAATTAGCAAGCAAATAGTAAGTGATTGAGCAATAATAAGGTCTTTGACTAAAAAATTGAATCACTGGAGACAATTCGCAACTGAGACAATTCATACAACAAAAAACAAAGCAAAAAACCTTTACAACTGTCTGTTTCTGAAGAATATCATCACATCATGACGCCCACAATCCAAATCATAAGGAAGAAACCTGAAAATCAACCAAAAAAACAATTCTCAGTGACAGGAACTAAATTACAAATTTTATCTATAGACTATACATATCATATAGAAAGATGGTCCAACAAATAAATCAAAATCCACATCCAATACAATGGTGAGCTAAAATAACAGACCCAAAATATATTATTCATATATATGAACAAATCCGTGAACAAAAATAATCAATAAATCGGTAAACACGAATCAGTATATGAACAAATCAGTGAGCAAGAATCAGTATATGAACAAACAAGTGAACAAAAAAATCGACAAATCAGTGAACAATAATTAAGGATTTATGGTTCATTTTCCATGCATCTCAATGAATCAGTGAATAAATCAGTTCATATGTACAAATCAGTGAACAAATAGAATAGAAAATTGGATTATGATTTAGGGTTCATAGATTTAGAAAATCAGAAAATGAAACGAGTTTAGGCGAAACCTGGTTTTCTAGAGAAATAGTGGAAATCCGCCGCCACTGATGTAAGGAAAATCGACATGGCCATCGTCGACGTCGAATCTGAATCGCTCCCGTGAGATATAGGTGGCTCGATGCCGTCGCCGATGTCGAGCGGTTGGTCTGGATGAGGAAAGGGCGCGACGCGGACAATGGGGGGTCGCCGGAGGTCTCGAAGCAGGCTGGAATCGCCGTCGACAGAGGGCTGGGAAGCAAATCGTCCGCCGTTGTCTGGAGCCGCCGTCGACTGGAGCCAGTGCCTCATTGTCGATCTGCCTGGACGGATCGCAGAGAGAAGCGGCGCTGTAGGGAAGAAACGAATACGTTTAGGGTCGAGGAAGCGAATCGTTCTATATATGTATATACATATACAAGGGCCATATTACCTTTTTTATATTTTTTCTATTTGTTACAAGTACATGTCCTCATTTAATTTCTTGAAATAAATAGGATTTAGCATTTTAATTCACATTAACTCTATTTATTATTACATGGAAAATGCTTGTTCCTACAATATTTGTGAGAGTTTCACATTCAAATTTAACTCTCTCGACCGCAGGATCTCACAGGTTCCACGCGTCGTCATCCAAAGCGGTGGCCTCCATACCTGCTATAGCCAGTGAACCCACAAGCGATTACTGGTAGGTCCGGTGAGAGCTCAGCTGGGGTTTAAGTAAAACTATGGATGGGTTACAGAGGGTTTTGGCGATGAGGGAGAGAGAAAGATAAAAGAAATTCATGGAAATGTGTTACGTGTAGAACCCATACTTTGCGATTTCCAGGAAAATATGGGTTAGAAATTGACTCCAAACCTTGAATTTTCCGGCAATTGTTCGATCCGCTGTATAATCTGCTTAATTTTCCGATACTTTGTTGTTAATTGTCCCCTGCAGGTGAGAATATATTGCTTTTTTGTTCGTTACTTCACATCATCTGTATTGACATGATTTCTTTTTCTTTTTTTGGATTTTGGGTACTCAATTTTGGGTCTGGTGGGTTCGATCTGAGATTTTGGGCTTGAATTACTTATTTACTTTGGAGAACTTTCTAAGTTAGTAAATATTTATTCATTTGGGTTGCTGTGTTATTTTATCTGGCTTTAGATTTCTTTTGATCTGAATTGTTCACGATATTTCTCATACATCATCTTAACTTTCTCTTACTGAGATTATGTTTGTTGTATCCTTCATATAAGGGATTTATGGTGTTTTATACGTGTTTGTTCCTTTATCTCAAATTTGCAGAAGTTTATGTGGATACTGTTAACACAATCTATTCCTAATTTGTATCAAATTTGTGCAAGAAAATAGCCATGCTTGTGCTATCTCCCTTCAGATCTGTGGATCCCGTGGGATTATGGGATTTGGTATGCCTTCTGATTGTTTGAGCTCTGCAGTAGCAGTTCTGGGAATTTGGTATTAAGATAGAAGTCTAAGGCTCCATATTGGAAGCAATCTTCATTAGACTCCAAATACTATTTTCGTTTGTGTTTGCTGGGCATTTTTAAGTTCCGGTGAGGTTATAGGAGATATGTTCCTCAGTTCATTTATTCTTATATGGGCATTTTTCAATTCTTTCTCTTTCTTTTCTGCATCGCATGACATGTCTTTTTATTACCAATCTACATGATAATTTTCTGTTCCATCAAAAACCTCCTGTCAATGTTACAATCAAAATTCATGCAGCTATTTGATTGCAAATGATATTTACTTGGGCATTTATTGTGAAATTGATCCAGAAAATTCTGGTTTTATGTGTCTCTAGTGCTCCTTTTTTGGTGTAAATCTAAAGATATGGTGTTGCACAAGCGGTTCGACTATGGATTTAATGGTTATCAAGTGCTTGTCATTCCTCGAGCTGCCAGATCAGCTAGGGTATATTTACCCTGTCGACCTTAAAATACTTTGTTGACGAGTGTTTCTGTTCCTGAAGTACTGACATGGTCAATGCTTTATTATCTGTTGTAGCGGAGGAGATCATATGCAAAAGAAGTTGATGACAATCAAATGTGTGCAATTGACTTACTGGCCACTGTTGCTGGCAAGCTATTGCTTGAGACTGAAGGTTCTCATACCACTGTTGATACATTAACTGGAAAAGATAACTGTACAACCTCAATTGTTGAAAAGGCTGTGAAAATGGAATATCATGATGAGGAGAAACCATTGAAAATAGAACAATATGATAAAGGGAATGGTGATGGGAAATTACTTGTTCCTGAGACTGTATCACAAACCCATGATACAAATTATGATCTGAAGGAATCCCAGCATTCTCAGAATGATGAACATTCTGGGCTTACTTCTGTGCTAACTGGTTCTGAATGCTCAAGGAGAGTTTGTGCTCAGAAGATGGAGATTGATGGAATTATTAGCGAAACGATTGGTTGCAAGGTAGAGGAAGGATCACCAGCATATTTGGATACTGGTGATTGTGAATTAGAGAATGAAATCAATATAGTGAAAAAAGAGTCTGATAATATGCCTATTGATATCAGGGCTGAAATGTGTAGTTTAGATAAACCTGTAACCTGGGACGGGAAACCTGCTGCTGGGATTAGTTCAGACAGTAGTTCTAAGGGGCCTTTGTACGAGGAACATGCTCCTTATCTTTCTTATAGCCCTAGTCGGGATGTAAATGTAGTTAGTAGAGATGATGATGAAAATTCTTATGGGTGTACTCACCCTGGTAAGGCCATGGGATGTACTCACCCTAGCCCCAAGGCAGGATTCTTTAGGCCGTCTCCACAAATTAGAGACCAGCGAATTAGAAGGTTATTGGCATCTAAATACTGGAAAGTAGCTCCAAAATCAAAGAATCGGGAACTTCAAAATACTGGTGAGTGACAATTTTATGGAGTGGGTCTCTACCTTTCAATAACTTTGTTCCAAGGTATAATTTATTTAGCCCTTGAACTCAGTGATCTAATCTTATAAATGAAACTATTACAGTGTTTCCAAATAGGGAAATGAAGTCTGTACGCCGCAATAGGAAGAACTGTTATAAGCGACAAAGATCTCTGAGAAATTACCCTTTTAAGAAGAGAAAGATCTTATATCATCGCTCCATATCAAATTCCAATGGAGGTGTCTGTAATGGTAGCATTTCTAACTTATCTGGGAAGGGCAGTAACGGAGATGTCTCTGGTTCAGATCTGAAGATGCATGCAGGTCCTTTTCTTCCCTCTGCGCCTTTATTCTTAAGCATCTTTGTGTTGGTATTTGAGATTTGTGGTTGCTTTGTTAAACAATCCTAATTTTGTCATGCAGCCACTAGGACATCATCATCAGTAGCAGGCCAACATTCATCATTCCAGAGTAGGGATTCTCATGGTATGAGTCTTTAATGGAGCTATTCATTGTGTTCTTTTGAATTGTTAGATGTCAGACATTCTTACCAGGAGTTATCTCTCCTTTTACTCAGTGAAGCTTAGGATCCAGTCATTCAGGGTGCCGGAGCTCTTCATTGAGATTTCCGAAACGGCAACTGTTGGCTCATTGAAGGTAGGAGTATGCATGACTGTAAATTTCTGTTAATGCATCTTGCTGCCATGCCATTTATGTATCATATTTATGTGGACCAAAGAAATCCTAATTCATTTATATTTTTTATTCTATTAAAACTTGACACATCCTTTATTTGTATCTAAGTTGGGGGAATCCCTCTAATTTTGCATTTCTTCATGTTTGAGCTATAGAATTTAAACAATTTCCTTTGACATATGTATCCTCTTGTCGGGTCAGGATGGATCTATCTTCATCGTTTGCTGCTCCTTTCTATTATCGGATGTATTTCTCACCTACTGTTTGCTTGTCCTGCAGCGGACAGTTATGGAGGCAGTGAATGCTATACTTGGTGGTGGGTTACATGTTGGTTTACTTCTTCAAGGTAAGAAGGTTAGGGATGATCACAGAACATTACAGCAAACTGGAATATCTCAGGATAAGCATTTGGAAGCCTTAGGTTTTTCCTTGGAGCCTGCCCTATCCCAAGTATCCTCTCATTTAGGCTCTGAAGACACTTCTTTTCTTCGTCCTTTAGACACAACTCAGCCTTTAACTAGGTATGTATGTCCATATGCATTCAAAGATGAGAATTTATAGCCTTCATTGAATGGAAAAGTTTTGTCTCTTGCATGTA
This sequence comes from Geranium brycei, assembly GCA_036897365.1. Lineage (NCBI taxonomy): Eukaryota > Viridiplantae > Streptophyta > Magnoliopsida > Geraniales > Geraniaceae > Geranium > Geranium brycei. The sequence continues at coordinate 6,526 of JAYMTP010003162.1, read as the reverse complement.
TTTTATTCTTTCTTTGCTAAATGAGTCTCACACTTTTATGATTTGCTGAATGCACTCATGAAGTTACGTGAGCAATCTCTGGAAAGGTCATTTCTCCTAATTTTTATGCTTAGAATCCATATGCTTGAAATTGATCTGTCAGCACTGCGTGCGACAATATGTTCTTAAGCATACTAATCAGTTTTCAGCTGAAGCCAAGTTTTCTCACTTGGTATTTTTTCCCTTTCAGTTATTTGTCTTCAGTTCAAAAAGGAAGTACTGATACCTCATCTGAGCTAGATGTTGTCAATTTAGGCATCCGTGTTGAAAGTGATCATGACTCTGCACCATCTTTGATAGACTCGTCAGTTGACAAAAACACAGGTGATTCGAATGAACTAGTTGTTTTACCTGCAATGAGTGTGGAGACACTAGCCATGGTTCCTGCACACCATAACTCCAAGCGTTCTGAGATTGCTCAGCGCCGAATTCGTCGACCTTTCTCTGTTACTGAAGTGGAAGCATTAGTTCAAGCAGTTGAGAAGCTTGGGATTGGAAGGTATGTCCGATATGCATACCAAGTGAAGTACACACATCTTGATATATTTTCTATGATATGAGTTCACCTTAAGAGACATTTTTTTCTCTATAATTTGGTCCCGTGGTCTGATTTGGCAATATGCTATCTAACTTGATGGTAGTGTCAATCTCTAGGTGGCGTGATGTTAAGCTGCGAGCTTTTGACAATGCAAAGCATCGCACTTATGTGGATTTGAAGGTAAAGCTCTGTTCTGTCTTATTATTTTTATTTCCCTTACATACCGTTTTCAATGTTTTAATTGTGTTTGGTTTAAGAGAGCGTATTTAGGCCTCTAATTCATGTCTTTACAATTGGATACCTGTAAAATTAGATGTATTGGTCAGTTTGATGGGATTATCAGAACTTTCCTGGTTCTTTGGTATTCATCATTTTAAAATTATAGTATTTACCTAATTGCCTAGCAATGGTCCCTACAAGAACAGAGGCCTGGCAAGACAGGAGCGTGTGGAGATGATGGGGGTGGGGGTGGGTGAATGATTTTTCGGTCTTTAATATGTATAGCCCACAAGGAAACTCCTTGATCTTATTCCTATACGACTTGTGTTGTGTATTTGAATCGTGCATCCTTCTCTCTTGTGGGTAACATATGCAGTGAAACGTATGGAGTAGGTCTAACTCCTGGTGATTGGGGATTGTAAAGCAAAAGGGTTAGGCAGAGTTTCCATGTAGCGACAAATGCATGATTATTATAAAAGTTGAAGTGGATATTGTGCGCAGGATAAGTGGAAAACGCTGGTACACACAGCAAGAATAGCGCCTCAACAAAGGAGGGGAGAGGCTGTCCCACAGGAGCTCCTGGACAGGGTTCTAGCTGCCCATGGATACTGGACCCAACAACAGACACTGATTCTGAAAATATGAACAGCTTGTATTAATAGTTACTCTGTTCTGGTTCTGGGTAGTTGTAAAAAGTAAAGACTGAATAAATAGGAATTTGGAGGGAGTGTGCGCACGTGTAAAATTCTGTAAATCGTCAACAAAATAAGATCTTTGTCACCAAAGGTGGTGTTACAAATGATTATTAGTGTCAGTGGTCGAAGCAGAAGGAAAAAATGGTAGTTAACGATGCTTGTTTCAGAGCTTGGTAATTGTAATGCAAATTGGTCGAACATCCTTTTTTTCTAGTCATAATTTGCTATTGTTTTTATGAATTCAATTGTGTTTTGGTTTCAGCTGCTTGACTTGCAGTAGATGTAAGAAAGGTCAGTCAACCTATCTACTCTTTATTTATTAATAATTAATTAATGGACCCCAACATTCAGTGTTCACTCAGTCCTTCCCAGAAATTTCATTTCTTGAGTAGCCTCATTGTAGTGTTTGAACAATGTGGGATGGGCCGGAATGCACGGCCCATCAGCAAAACGCGTGTAATTTTTGTTTATTTCACCGACACGACATGATCCGATAGAAACAGAAACGCAATTTTGTTGGACGTTTATCAATTTAAGAAGAAAAATCAAAACTGTGTATTCTTTATTGGACACCAATCTCTGTTTTCCTTGTCTGCTTCGTTGCTTCTTCTTTCTCACAGTTCGCATGCTCCTAGTCCTCCTTTCTGGAAATATCTCTACTCCAGGTTCTGCAAATTCTTTCTTCTCCTCTTCTTCTCTTCCACTTTTTCTCCTTTTCTTTCTTGTTTTCTTCTTGTTTTATTATGTTCTTTTTCTTTCAGCTATTTAATTACTCATTTCCTTAAGATTGTGTCATGCACGTCTCTTGATTTTGAGTTTAGGTTTGTTCCACATTCTGTACAAGAAAATTACTTATTTTCTAAAGATTTATAGAGTGATCTGATTGGAGTTTTTTGAATTAGGGTTTGTGGAGGCATACATTAGATGATTATGGATCCGAGATTCACTGAAATTTCTGGTTTTGGTGGCGATTTCAACCAAGTTTATGACTCCAATTTGTTTGCTCCAGACTTATATATGGATCAGTACCTAGATACCATGAATCAATTCCAATTCACAGACCCTTCTTTAGATCTATACTCCATCACTAATAACATTCCTTTTGTGCCATCTGAGTCTTTTCCTTATTCTATCCTTCCCAACTCTATGGGCTGGAGCCCCGGGGGAGACTCATCTTCTAGCTTGATGGGTCAGAATGAGCCTTCCCCTTCAGTTTCTTCTTCTTCTGCCAGCTGGAGCCACGATGGTGGGTCTCCCTCCAATGAGGATTCCGACCCTGTCCTCAGGTTCATAAGCCAGATGCTTCTAGAAGAGAACTTGGGGAAGAAGCCCAGCATGTTTCATGATCCATTGGCTCTTCAAGCAGCTGAGAGTTCATTGTTTGCAGTTCTTGCTGACGATAACCCTTCTCCTTTAATGAAGGACACCCCATTTTTGCTCCATCAGAATGTTGTGGACAGCCCAAATGATACTTTTGCAGGAAGTAGTAGTGATTATGGCAGGGAATGGGATGCTGGTATTAGAAGTACTAGTTCTAGCACCAGCAACTCTCTTGATCCCCGCTGGTCAGCTAATCCTGGAAACAATTATCCCGTCTCGTTACAGAATTTCCCTCCTGCTGATCGTGTTGTCAAGTCCACTTCTCAGTCATTTAATGATGCTGGGTTGCTCGGCTCGTCAATAAATGAGTTCCTGGCTCAGAACATATTTAGCAGTAGCGAGTCTATCTTACAGTTCAGAAAAGGATTAGAGGAAGCTAGTAAGTTTCTTCCCCGGGGCAATCAATTAGTTTCTGATCTAGGGAATAACATATTGGCTCCAGGGCAGAAGGAAGGTGCGCAGATGGATAAGAGGGAGAACTCACCTTGTAGGTTGAAAGGTAGGAAGAATCATGAGCGAGATGATGTTGATTCAGAAGAAGGGAGGAGCAACAAGCAGGCAGCGGTTTATCCAGATGAGACCGAATTATCACAGATGTTTGACAAGGTCCTGCTTATTCCTGTTGGAAAGAGCCCCCCGTCATGTAGGGACCACAAATCCTTGCAGAACGGAGCCACAAAAGACTTGCAGCAAAATGGAGAATCAAACGGATCCAGTATCGAGAAAACTCATGGCAAGAAGCAGGGCACTAAGAAGGAACCTGTAGATTTGAGGACTCTCCTGCTTCAATGTGCTCAAGACATCTCAGCCAATGACCGCAGAACTACAGATGGACTATTGAAGCAGATTAGGCAACACTCTTCACCTCTAGGTGATGGATCCCAGAGGTTGGCCCATTACTTTGCTGATGGCCTTGAGGCACGCATGGATGGCAGTGCAGCTGGAATCCAGAATTTGTATTCTTCAACAATTTCCAAGCGGTCTGCGGCTGATATGTTAAAAGCATACCATAGTCATCTTTCAGTGTGCCCATTCAACAAGATTGCCATCTTCTTTGCAAATAAAATGATCTTGAGCGTAGCTGAGAAAGCAACAACTCTTCACATCATAGATTTTGGTATCATGTATGGCTTCCAGTGGCCTGTTCTTATCCAGCATCTTTCAGAGAGAAGTGGTGGACCTCCCAAGCTACGCATCACTGGGATAGAACTTCCACAACGCGGTTTTAGGCCCACGGAAAGAATTGAGGACACGGGTCGTCGCTTGGCAAAGTATTGTGAACGCTTCAATGTCCCATTTGAGTACAATGGCATAGCAGAAGATAAATGGGAAAACATCCAAATTAAGGATCTCCATATTGATAATAGCAATGAGGTGGTTGCCGTGAACTGTTTGTTTCGGTTCAAATATCTACTTGATGAGACAGTTGATGCCAACAGTCCAAGGAATGCTGTCTTGAACTTAATCAGGAACATGAATCCAGATATTTTCATCCATGCTATTGCCAATGGATTCTACAATGCCCCTTTCTTTGTCAGTCGGTTCAGGGAGGCATTTTTCCACTATTCTGCACTGTTTGATATGTTTGATGCTATTGCACCCCGAGAAGATCAGGAGAGGTTGATGTATGAGAGAGAATTCTATGGCCGAGCAATTATGAATGTGATAGCATGTGAGGGTTCAGGAAGGGTTGAGAGGCCCGAGACATACAAGCAGTGGCAGGTCCGGACTTTGAGGGCTGGGTTTAAGCAGCTCCCTCTAGATCAGGAGCTCATGAAGAGGTTTAGGGCCAAGTATAAGGCGTGGTACCACAAGGATTTTCAGATTGATGAAAACCGCAACTGGATGCTGCAAGGGTGGAAGGGCAGAGTTTTGTATGCTTCCTCTTGCTGGGTGCGCTCATAGAAGCATGCTTGTAGGAACTCTGAACTAAATACTCCTGAAGTAGGTAATTGCATGAGAAAATTAGCAAAAGGTATTGTAATCTTTGGCATTTGACTTTTCTTCATTCCATGGGACATGCAAAGATGGATATCTATGATGTAATTATACATGAATCACACATGTGCTTGATTTTTTTTAATGTAACTCCCTAATATTTTGTGGTATTTGAACTTGAGTTTGGTTTAATTTCACTTAACTTGGAGAGGAACAAGTAGGTTTCTTGTTTCAGGTCAGCTTTGGGCAGTGCAAGCTTTGCTATTTAAGATGGTATATTTTGGCATTATATTTTAGTATGGTGTAATGTAGCTAGTAATTGGTTCAGTTGAAAGTTTCCCTCAGGGTTTTGGGCTTGAATCTGCACTTGTATTATAGAACTGTTACCATGTTTCTGTCTTCCTCAAAAGAAAGCTTGTGACTGGGCTATAGAATTTGTTTCATGGTTTGTTATTTGACCCAGTATCTTCTTTTTCGTTTCCTATATCTTGTGTTTACTTCTAGGGCTTAGCATAAGACATAGCCCCACAGATTTGGCTATTGATGAAGATGGCAACTGGATGCAGAAAATGCTGGTCTACATCTACTTCAAGATCAAGTTCAAAACATAGTGTATGTTAGTTGGAAGAAAGATTAAAAAAGAACCAAGGGATGAGTCTGGCCCGAAACAAATATATGAGCAACAAGAACACAATGCCACACATTGCAATGTGGGTTGTGGACCATCAATTTATTTAAAAGTGGACGCCTATCATTCTATTTTTTTATAAAAACTGAATGTGTATCATAATTACCCTAAAAATTTAGGATGAACTTAAGCTTTGGCATTGTTAATGAAACTATTATTAGATAAATTTACAAGATGAAAATACTCTTTAAATAATAGTAATAAAATACTATATGTGAAAATAATTTCTAAATCTATCACAGTAGAGGTTACACAAGTCATCTTATGTCAGTCGGTTTTAACCAAGTTTGATAAATTTTACAAAATTTTGAATAATTTAAAGTAAATTTGTACAATAAAAATGGAACGTGATTACTCACAATAGTAAAATAATAAAGACAATTTCTTATAATATTAATTGCAAGAAATGATTGGGTAATAAAAATATTTTACAAATTGTAGTTGTGAACTTCCTTTGTTACAAAAAGTAATTTGAGGTTTTTAGATTTTTTTGAATGGCCCGGAGAAGAGAAAAAGTAGCAAATTTTGAGTCGAAATAATTTTTTTTTAATTCGAGTGAAATTTTGTTTATTTGAAAAAAATGCAGGTGCCTTGCAAAAAAAACAAAGAAGGTAAGATTATCATTACTTGAATACAGTAAATGATATTTCCAACAATATATTATAAAATTTGATGACTTAGAGTATTATTCTTTGCTTGATTTTATTGATAATGAGAGGCTTTATACACATATGTTGTTACGTTTAGATTGGCTGTATTTTTTATGACACAAAAAAATGTTAGTCGAAATGTCTGAAGCTTTAGTGAAAGACATCTGTTGACTTAATTTTAGGCAAGTTTTCAGTTTCGAATAGGATTAGTCTATACGCACTTATACAGTTGTAACTCTCCGATCAAATATTCTCAAACGTGTGGGAATATGGGAAAAAGAAGCTAGCATGAATAAAGGAAGTCCATGAAGGAAACAGAAACAGAAGTCTTATAGAAAAAGGGAAGTTCGAAGACGCGTCACTACAAAGGAAAAGGAAA
>JAYMTP010003161.1:0-17645 GCA_036897365.1 Geranium brycei | reverse complement strand
CCGTTTGTCATGTGTTTCCATTTTTCTATTTTCTCCAAAGGAAACGGCATAATTCCTTTTCTTTATTTGCGCAATATACTCCAGATCTTTGCGCAATATATTCCAGATCTTCGCCCAATATATTTTTCCAAAAGCTCACGATCTGAATAAATCTCTTTAATGAATGCCGATTCTTTCCTTTTTCAGCTCTACCTTCTGCGCGTAAAATGTTGCAGAGATTGTCTTCGACATTTCATCTGACATTTTCCGTTGCCTAAAAATGAGCCAATATATTATGTAATAACACAAATGACTCGCGAATTGGTCAAGTTTATTTTAACTAACAGTAGCTAGAATTATGGTGAGGAGTCTGTCCAACCATCTGTAGCTTCAGCTATTCGGCTTGATGTCAGGTTAATTACTATTTGATTAATAAAATTTACTTTTACCTTATAAAAACATACAAGAAAGGAAAAGGCCTTTCGCTATTCTATTTTGTTTCAGAATACAAGTGAGATGCATATGTATGTGTATACATATATATCAAAATTAATACGTTTTAAAAAAATTTTTTGTAAGTAAAGAGAGATAACGAGATTACAAACCGCCTTTGTTTTGGATTCATTTGTTCGAGAATGCATCTAGTGGATAGAGAAGTAAAAGATGACTACAACAAATCATAATTTTTTTTTTTTTAATAATATTAAGAGAATTATCATTTAAAATAAAACAATTTTTTGTTTAAAAAATATTATATTGTTAAAAAATATTGTTATGCAAGAGAATATAAATCAGAGGTATGCATTTTAAAGTTAACCGATGTGACAAGAAGTGATCAGATTAGGACGGTAATTTGAAATGAGTTTTTTGAACAAGGAGTAACTGTTAAAGAAGTTGGGAGAAAGACGGTATTAATTTAGTCTACTTTTGCGAAAGGAAAAGAAAACGAGAGCAGTAGAGGAGAGGTTGAGACACCAAGAGTCAACAAAGACAGCTACAGCCACAGAGCGACCTCTATAACCTCTCACTCACTCACTTTCTCACTGTTAATCAACAGAATAGCAGATGGGTTGTACCGCGTCGAAGCTTGAGAACGAGGACACTGTGCGGCGGTGCAAGGAGCGGCGGCGCCTTATGAAGGAGGCCGTCCACGCCCGTCACCACCTTGCCTCCGCCCACTCCGACTACCTCCGCAACCTCCGCCTCACCGGCTCCGCCCTCTCCGACTTCGCCAAGGGCGAGTCCCTCTCCGTCTCCTCCCACACCCCCGCCGTCTTCCTCCACTCTCCCTCCTTCCGGCCTCCTCCCCCGCGGTTCTCCCCGTCGCCTTCCATCGCCAGCTCCAAGGCCCCTCCTTCCTCCAAATCCCAGCCCCAGCCCCAGCCCCAGCCCCAACCCAAACCCCAATCCCTTGCCCGCCGCCAGAAACCTCCCAGGCTCCCCCACATCCTCTCCGAATCGAGCATTTCGTCTCCGACGAGCCAATTCACCGAACCCTTCCCCTTCCCTCACCCAATCGCGCGCCAGAACTCGACCTACTCCAACACCCCATCGCAAGCATCCTCCGTCTGGAACTGGGAGAATTTCTACCCTCCCTCTCCCCCTGACTCCGAGTACTTCCACGGCCGCCCCGCCCAGAACAATCCTCCCCAGCCAAGCAATCGCCACCACATTGACGCCCAAGAGGGCTTTTCTACAGAAGATGACACTGAGGCTGAGACGGAGACTGAGAGATCGGAGTACGATTTCTTCAATCAGAAGCAAGGGCACCAGCAGCAGCAGGCGCAGCAGTATCCTCCAAAGAGCCAACGCCACGTCGAAGAAGAAGAGAACGAGCGAGAGGAGGTGCAATGCAGTGAGTGGGGGGACCACTACAGCACCACCTCCACATCCGACGACGACGAACAGGAGGATAGGGACTCCAGATCCGAGATTGGGACTCGCTCTAATTTCGGGTCAGAGAGTCTCAAGCATCAGCATCATCAACAGCAGCAGCAATCTGCTTATGGTAAATCGGACAAGTCCGATGAAGCCGGGTCCTCGGCGAGCTACGGGAAGGGTGAGATGAAGATGGTGGTTAGGCACAGGGACTTGAAGGAGATCGTCGATGCCATTCAGGAAAACTTCGATAACGCAGCGGCTGCTGGAGCTCAGGTGTCTGAGATGCTAGAGATTGGGAGGGCACAGCTCGATCGGAGTTTCAGGCAGTTGAAGAGTAAGTTCCTACTTTTTTTCCTTAGCCTTGTTTGGTTTCCCAGAAAATGCAAGAAAGTTTGGTTTATAGTTCTGAGATTATTGAATTCACCAGTAAGTAATTGGAGGGTAAAATTAGTGGCTTTATGGCAGATTGCTTAGGAGTTGAGATAATCTAGAGTTTCTTAGAAAATTTGGGAGAAGAGGCAAAGCAATTACAGTTCTCATGGTTGTTTGGTTTCATAGTGAATTGGTCTAAGGTTTGAAGAATTGAGCAGTCATCTGCCAAAATTTATTTCATTGCTTATTGGTTTGGAACACAGAATAGAACCAGTAGATGCAGATTGGTGGCGGATATTTTTTTTCATCAATCAAATTTTTTTATTTACATTCATGAGTTTCTGCAAACTTCAATTGATTTTAAGAGACAGGCCTCTTTTTGGTATTAATTTCAATTTTTGGTGGCTGCAGGGACTGTGTATCACTCCAGTAGTGTGTTCAGTAACCTGAGCTCAAGTTGGACCTCAAAACCGCCATTGGCAGTAAAGTATCGTCTCGATACCAGTTTGCTGAATGAGCATGGTGGTCCAAAAAGTCTTTGTTCCACTCTGGAAAGGCTCTTGGCTTGGGAGAAAAAGCTTTACGAGGAAGTGAAGGTGCATTTTCCTACCATCTTACTATTATTTTCTCTTCATTCACTTTCAATTATTGCTATTTTATGGACCCTTTTCACACCCTTAAGATTATAGGTCCCAAAAGAAAATAAAGTCTTGAAATTTGTTTTTAAAATATAAAAATATATGTTCCCAAAGAATTATTATTTTATTACTGTAGATATGCAAACTTTTGTATATATCCTCCAGTATTGTGATAGCGTAAATCTGCAGCAGAGCAATCTATGAAATGGACTTAATTGTCCTCTGATAAAGTAGGTGTTGTGCTTTAGGTACTTTGGCCAAAATGCCCTTAGAGACGGTGGGTGGGAAATCCTGATTGACTTTTTTTAGGCCTTAAAGGTTGCCATAGTGGTACCAAGGAGTCTTTTGTGGTGTAATGTCTTGCTTGGCTTGTTATTGTTTATTGATTACTATTTGCCTGACAAGGACGGCATTGGATTTATGATTATTACTTGTCCTTTTTTGGTGCTTGTGGTAGGTTGGCCTAACTAACCCATACTATGATTATAACTTCTTTTTATGTTAACTCTGCTGGTTTACGGAGCAAATGAGAAATACAGGTATTTTTATGTGAATGTAACAACAAGTTCTATCAATCAGTACTGAAGTTTAGTTGCCCAGTAGTGAAGTGCATGAATTCTTAAGCCTTGTGGCCATGGTGCATACCGATAGTATGAAAATTAATTCTTCAGAAAAAGCTCTTTGAATTAGTCTGTTTGACTATTTTGTTTGTTAACAATAAAACAAGTTTTAGGGAATATTTTCAGCAGCAGCCCACTATCTTAAACACTACTTCCTCTGTCTCAGTATGCAACTTGAGTAATGAGCAGATGAGGATAAAGGGTGAAAAGTCTAACTCTAAAGTTTGAATGTTTAATTTTTGCAAATAGTTAAGTTGGGACACTTACTCTGGAACCAAGGGAGTATCTTTATTATCTTTTGCAGTATAACTTTCAAACTTTTGTTCATGTGTTTAGATTAGGCAACTTTAGAGTATTTTCTTGGCTTCATTTGTTAGGGTACTACCGACTCAGGCATGCTTGAAATGCACATATTTTGTAGTTGACTCATCTGGTTTACTGTTAGGTACACATTCAATATACATTGCCTAGGCCAAAGAACACCTTCAACAGAAAGAGCAGCCCAACTAGAATATGTAGACCATCCTCATTTCACATTTTAATGATCTGTAGCATTTTGTTATCAGTCATACCTTGCATCAACTGCCATTTTAAATTAGTGAGACTAGTACAGACTTTCCCGGATGATATTTTATTGGGATACAGCTAGGATTCTAGCCTTGTGCAGTTCCAGTTAAAATTTGCCTAGCCCAAGCCTTTCATTTTTTGAGTGCTAATGTAGGCATCTAATTGGTTTTTCATCTGAATTATATAGGCTAGAGAAGGTATAAAAATTGAGCATGAAAAGAAGTTATCAGCGCTGCAGAGTCAGGAGTACAAGGGTCAGGATGAAATCAAGCTGGACAAGACGAAGGCTTCCATAAATAGGCTACAGTCACTAATTATAGTGACGTCACAAGCTGTCTCCACCACCTCAACTGCCATCAGTGGCCTTAGAGACTCTGATCTTGTTCCACAGCTTGTTGAACTCTGTCACGGGTGAGTAATTTATTCTAATTAGAGAAGTCCCTTGGATTTATAGTTCTTTATATACATAAGCGGTCATGCTATTTATTCTTATCTATATCAAAGCCGTGGCATACCTTGTTTGATTTTATTATAAGCTTGCTTGCCTGATCATTTTGTGACCCTTCTCCTAGATTGTCGTGTTTTATTGCCTACATGAAGAAAATATAGATTAATTGTTGAGTGTTTTATTTCAAATTTTCATAGTTTCTTCACAAATTTAGTTTTTATTTCATATACTCTGTGAGGGTGATCATTTTACAGAAATTACTACATGTTTTCTTGGCTTTGTTGTGTTTAAGTTTCTGCCGTGTGTAAAACAAGCTGAAATATATGGATGACATTTTGGTAGATGAATCATTATGAGGCACTGTTTTATTGGACCACTTGACTGAGCCCTCTGTAAACATATCAACCAGATTCGTCCAAGACTGTCCAATTAGTGTTTCTCTTACAATCATGCCGTGACTCCAAGGCTGCACCTGTAGGCAACTTCTTTTCCTTGGACCTACAAATAGATGCATTTGGCACTAAAAGTAGTTGGGGGAGTGATTTCGTAGGTACAATGGATTTATTATGAGAGGACCCACATTTTGTGGTTTGTGCAAACAATTCAAGAACATAACATTGTTCTGCTGACAAGGGAATAGTCAATTGTCACACCCAATTTGAACAAGTTCTTATTTTTGTACGTAAGTCTTGAAATGAGACGCTCATGGCTACAAGTGAATTGTCTCAATAATGAAGCATAGTTGCACGCTACATGTATGATTCTGAATACTTGGACCGTGATTTGCCAAGAATAGCCAGTTTGTTCTGTCAAAACAAAATGCCAGTGTCGTAATTACGCAGTAGGGGATGATTTTACCAGTGTCAAGTGTTATGGCTAAGTAAGCTGTTTGACACCTCTAACGTGATACTTGTATGATATTCAGGTTCATGTACATGTGGAAATCAATGCACCAATACCATGAAGTTCAGAATGAAATCGTGCAGCAAGTGAGGGGACTCGTGAATCAATCAGCCAAGGGTGATTCAACTTCTGAGCTGCACAGGCAGGCTACTCGTGACCTTGAGTCGGCTGTCTCTGCCTGGCATTCCAGTTTCTGCCGCCTAATTAAGTTCCAACGAGACTTCCTCCATTCCCTCCATGGTTGGTTCAAGCTCACACTCGATCCTGTCAACACTGAGAACACAAGTGGCGACAAAGAATCACATTCTGATGTGTATGCATTCTGCGATGAGTGGAAGCTCGCGCTTGATCGTGTTCCGGACACGGTGGCTTCTGAAGCCATCAAGAGCTTCATCAACGTGGTTCACGTGATATCTGCCAAGCAAGGGGAAGAATTCAAGATAAAAAAGCGGACTGAAACCGTATCAAGAGAGCTAGAAAAGAAAGCAACAGCTTTGAGGAATATCGAGAAGAAGTTCTACCACTCCTACTCCATGGTGGGGATAGGCCTTCCAGAGAGTGAGAATGGGCAAGTGTTGGATGCTCGGGACCCGCTCGTGGAGAAGAAGTCGGAGCTGGCTTCGTGCCAAAGAAGGGTAGAAGATGAGATGATGAGGCATTCAAAGGCGGTGGAAGTGACGAGGGCAATGACGCTGAACAACTTGCAGACAGGGCTGCCCGGAGTGTTCCAAGCACTGACGAGTTTCTCGGCACTATTCACCCAAGCACTAGAGGCTGTGTGCTCCAGATCATATGCCATCAAATGACACCTTCTATTCTGTATCCTATTTTTGATCTTTTTGGTTGGGGCTCTCCAAAATCAAGGTAACCTGGTATTATATTTTGAGAGAGCTGCAATTATATTCGGCCATATCATTATTGTTATTGTTGAATATGTAAATATGTGGATTTTGAGGCTGTATCGATTTTTCTGTATCTGTTATGAAAAGGCTTGGTAATGGTATTATTATATATCTCTACAATGATGATGATTGATTGTTGTAATTAGATTTGAGTAGTTGAATAAATGTGTACAGGCCAGCACCAGCCCTTCCTTCTTTGGCTTCTTTCTTCGTCTTGATACATCAACCCAACATCAACATGTGTGAAGTGAGCCAGGATAGGATAAGGTTATGGTACGAGTATGAGTATAGATAGGGGTTGGAATTTTACTAAATTCACCCACAAATGACCGGAGTGTTCCAAAATGTACACAAAAAATTGCAGGGAAATTACACTTGGTGTACTTGATATGATTTTCACTTTACTGCAATATATTTTAAAGGGTAAAGTACCTGTATTCACATTCAAATATGACCAAAAGATACTTTTGTCACTTTAGAGATAAAAGTGGACACTTAGCACACTTAAAAATTTAAAATTGACACTTAGCAAGAACCGTTAAATATTTGGATGGGAAAAATTAGTTTTTGAAATGAAAAGATAAAAATACCCTTGAGCTGACTTCAAGTTTTCAAATATGTACCCCTTAACCCTCTCTCAATTCTCCGTCATCTCTCCTTCAACCAAACTCAAATCTAAAGCAAAACCAATTAGTGGAAGAGAAAGTAGGTATAAGATTAGGTAGAGCAACGTTTAGGCTTTAGAAGAATGCAAAGTCATCATGTAATGCGTAGGTGGATGTAACACAAAGATAAGGTTAAGATAGTTCAATTGAAGAGAAGATTAAGATGTAATAAAATTATGTTCATTATTGTTAAGAGTGATACATCTTTTATATGTGAATCATTATTTTGTGCAACGACCCACCTAAAAACTCAAATGAATAGGTGGAAGTGCATGATATTTTAACACCTCTCTCATGTGCAAGTTGGGTTGAAAGTCACGTGAAATTAGACGAGCGGGGGTGCATGGTACCTTCTGATCCATGGGCTTTAAACCTGAAACATATGATGTATAGATGTCACGTTCAAAATAAATCTGGCTCTGCTACCATGTCAAAAGTTTAACTCTTCTAAAATTTCAACTTAATAGGTGAAAACTCCGACCGTTATTTAAATTAGTGAATAAATTTATATATTTAAGACGTGATACTCTAACCATTATTATAAATATGTATGCAAATACATAAGGTAGAGGAGATGAGATGAGAATGATGATGTGGAAGCAAGATGGTAACTCAAGAATAAGAACAACTATCATTAATCAAATCTGACGAAAGATGACACATTATTATTCTAAATGATTAGTAATATGAGTGTAACTTAATCCCACATGGTCATGGATTTTTTTTGTTTAAACCAAGTTTAGTGCGAATGAGTTTAAAAAATTACAATTTCTTTTTGTTTAAACCATGTTTGGTGCAGTTCAAACTTTATTCAAAAAATTACAAGTTTAGGATCGATTCATATAGTTTTTTAACTGTACACATTTATTAATTTCACAATTAATATTATATTATACATACAATTAAATAAAATGTCAACGAGTCGGTTCTTGAACTTGTTGAGCCCTATACTGCTAAGTTCGAGCTCGTTTTGTTGATGAATTGTTGATAGGATATTTGAATTTTCCTTAGAAATCTACTTGTCTCAATTAGTATATATTATATAATATTCATATCAAAAATGTCACACCACGGAGAAAACGTCAACGAACACTAAAGTTCAATTAATCTACCTAGCTAAATTTATTAGATAATGAGATTGAAAGTTTGTAATAATGTAAATGACATTAAATTAAACCACGAGATGAATCAAATGAGAGGTAATTTAAGTTAATGGGATCTAAAATAATGTCGTTATTTAAAGTTTGGTAACACGACCTCTATCTTAAATTCATTATTATAAACCCGTGTTTGTATGCGGTTTGATTAAATGTCTTACATAATCATGTTTCGTATGGTTAGATCAAGTCTCGAACAACAGTAAAGTATTTGTTATATTTATTCATCATATCCGAGCAACTATTCCCATAACTCCATTCATGAACAATCTCTATCGAGTAGATTATACAGCCTTGTATAAGTTACACATTCCACATCATAGATTTCATTTGACCTCTGCCTCAGTTAAAAAAATCTACTTACTGCATCTCGATAGGCGGGTTATTATTGTTTTATAAATCTACAAGCAATGTATTCTCGTACGGTAAGTAACAAATTGGGAAATTAAATAGTACTATCTTATCTTGTCTTGTGAAAACTGAACATTCACTCTAATTATCGTTATTACGTTCAACCATGCATCATATTGAACTTGTTTTAGGAAAGAAATGTCCTAGTCCTAGTGATTGCCGTAACAAATTTGTGTATTTACTCCAAATACTTATAGTCAGTCAGTGAGTCTTTTGTTGTCAATTCAATATTGAGTAACAGTGGGCTGAATTCAAAAACAAAGTACAAGGTTTATCAATATAAAAGTCTACAGAAATCGTATGATGATGCTGTTGCTTTGCCACCAACCAAAAACTCGCTACTTAGCCTTCTCAAAACGTCATCTTCATCATGATCATGTGTTCAATGAGTTCCTCACCCTCTACGACATTGGATGCCGTCTCCTGTTTCAAAATCATACAATTCAAGATGGAAGCAGAAATGGAAACACAGATGTAGATAGATACTCTCTATATATTGTTTCAAAATTATAAACCTCGTGGTGCATGCATCATGCAGATAGATACCAATGCAATGGAATCATAAATACACACCTCAAGGTGCATGCAAGTATGTATAATGTTTTACCTCTTGGGCCGACTGCGATCTTCATAATCCATCACTCCCCCAGGTTCAGAGTAGATCTCCTCATGCCCTCGGAAGTCAATGTCGCCCTGCTTACAGTGTGTAACTTCTGCCACAATGTAAGTAAGACACATCGACCAATATTTGAATAATAATCTATAACATTATATCACAGAATAAATGGGACACAATACATTTGTCAACCTTGCTTTACACCTGTGTTTCAAGCAGTAAAGACCTTAAGTCAGTCTAATTTTTACGAGTTTTTTATAGGCTTTTCCCATTACCATGGGAATGCACGTATATGGGTATCCATCTGACACTAACAAGTCAAGTCAAATTTCATGAAACGGTAGCTTTGTTATGCTTAAAATACTAGTATAAAATAAACTAAACAAAACAAAACAAAATATCTCTAGTAATCTTATCCAAGAAGTTTCTAATAAACTTTAGATCTATTCCATATGAATTTCACCACAATAAGTTTTTACCTTCAACTCAAGCTTCACACATGAGATAGAATACAATCAAAACTATAGTAGTAACAGGTATAATAAACTCTAATTTTCTTGCATGTCCAATAACATTTTAAATAGATGGCAGAAGCAAAAGGATAATCTCAAATATAAAACTGGATTAAACTGACCTTGAAGGAAAGAGTCTTCTTAACATCTTCTACCTTTTCTTCAACATCATTTCGGTGCTTCCTGTTCAACTCACTCATAGTATCTGCCCATTTTATCTTCTCTTGAATTGAAATAAGTAGATTGTCTGATGTACCCAACCTAGGTTAACAAGAAAATAAAAATTAACCATTAAATGTATTATTAAGACACTACAGTCTCCAAGAACTTTCGAAAGGAGACAGATTAGCTAATCTTCAATTGGAACAAACAGATCTCGGAAAAGAGGTTGAAAATTAGGTCATAAAGCAATAGTCATTTCAGGAAGCTTTTAAAAACTCACTATAACATATTCACACACAACATCCTCTAGAATTTAATGTCTGGTAATAATGACAATAGAGTACACAAGAGAATTATTTAGACTAAGAATAGACTGACAAAGACCATCTAGGTTATCATTTAAAATTGATAAATAATTATATTGTTCAAATAGTTAGTCAAATAATGTGTTTGTAGTCGGAATGAATTTTAATAATCAATGACAAGAATAATCTCCCTGATGCGGTCCAGAGTTTATGGATCGGGTTATGGGCTTGGATTTGGATAGACAGTGAGCTCGATTTACGAGAGAACTCTAATCTCGATTTGGCATTCGTTAATCGAGCTCTCACCCAATCCAAATTCGAGCCATACTCGATCCATAAATTTGGGACCGTATCACTCCCACACACTGATAGAAGTCATATTTAACTGTTCACTAAAGGAAATTGATGCAAAGCAGAGAGAAATTCTTAAGAATTTTAAAACTATAGTGTGGGTTTGTAGGAATTTGGGTATGAGAGAATCGGGTTAGAGCAAACAAAATTAATAACCTAATTCTATCTAGACCTCGGAGCCGGCCCTTTGAACCCAAACCAAAGTAGAAGGGTGATCAAAGTTGTGTTTCACACTGCCACAATAGACTAGCGTGACGGTAAAGGCATTACTGATCAATTAATCAGCACACACACATATATGTATCATTGTAATTATATGCACTCTTATTTTAAGTACCAGGTATACCTACATGGATAAATAAGTTCCTTGGCAGGAGAATCGTGTGAAAGAACACACTTAGAAAATGGTCATCAACACAAAGCCGAACAAGAAACTTTAGATGGGTAATGAGACAACAGAAAATTACAAAGTGCAAACAATCAACACGACCGAACCAGTAAAAACGTCTATCAGTTAATAATTAGCTCCGCAATAGTTCAAATCAGTAACCTAAAGACAATCATTCTAAGCCAATTAAAACAAAACATTCAGTAGGACATATATCACAGAACTTTATATTAAAGCAATAAAGCATGCACGTAACATCCTGGCTAAAACCAATATAAACATGAAGTTACGAACAGTCAAACTAGCCAATGGTCAGTTCTAAGGGGAAACACTGCTAAAAATAACTTGGGGAGAGAGCCAGAGAGATAATTTCTCAAAACATTTAAAATAGAGTTGCATTACTTGAAGTTGTTAGACAAGTCTTCCAAACACAAAAAAAAATAATCACAAACTGAATCTGGACAACATTGGATGTTCAAGTCTAATTTCTTTTGATTAGTACTGAGAGCATTGGAGATGCACTCAGGCCACATGTCTTAAGTACTGCATTTTATAAACAATAAAAATTATATAGCCACATGCACAACAGCACAAACCAATTACATTTCCAGAAAACAAGCAATGAACATCACCTATTCAAATTTCAAAAACAAAGCAGTACAATAGCTTGAAAAAATTCAAGGCACAAAAGCCAGATCCACAGAACTTACCAGTTTGAAAGTGTTTGTATCATACTCCCAAGTTGTCCAGGTCTATGATCCCTCCCTGCTGCAAACTGGACCTGCATCGGGAAAGTTTGTTTATACAATAGGACACACGTTATTAGTAAATATCTAAACAAAAAGGCGATAAAATATGAAGCAAGGTGACTACTAGTAGCACAAACCTCGAAGCATCTTCGCAACTGATCCAACTTTCCTCTAACTATTCCCTGTCAGAAATGAAAAACAACAATCCGACAATTAACCAATGATTATTTAGATTCTAAAATGGAATAGTAAATTACAGATAAAAAACTGTTGTTAGATTACTAAACATTAGGGAGTCTAGAGATCATGTTGGCCTTCATTGCCTTTAACACATCAACTCAAAACTATTAAATGCCACCATAAGTATAACCACAAGCAAATAATACTCTGCTAAAGTGACATCTCACATTCAAAGATTATGAAACTCAAAGAATAATTTAATGTTCTGGCCACAAAGAGTGGACTTACAAAGCAACTTGTTTTGTCAGAAATAGCCTAATGCATGAATCAAAAGGCATATTCTATACAAGTGAAGGAATGCATACATTATTTATCACGAGAACCCAGATGGATAACACTTACCGCATACATGCATTCATTGATTAGAAAATCTTCGAGTTCACGAACATTTGTCACATCTAACTCCTGCATCAGTTGATCATACGGCAGTACCTGGGAAATGAATGAACTTTTAGTCTAAGGACAAACTATAAAAATAACCAAGTAGTTGAGTTCCCATTAGTTGCGGAAAAGAAGGAAAAAGAATACACTTAAACCAATATAAAGGGTGGTATTATACTATTATGAACAAATGGGGGGGTTGTAACAGATCAAAAATAAATTAAATATATCTTTAATAAAGTATGTATAAAGTAAATAGGACAAATTTCATAATATAATATCTAGTGCAGAAAAATTTGTAACATGGGAGTAAGTAATCCAAGTCACACAAACATACTCCCATGGTTTAAAAAGGCTACTGAGGCTTGCGCCTTGAGGCTCGCCTCAAGGTGAGGCAGTCGAAAATAGCCTTTGAGGCTACGCCTTTCATCAGTGTACTGAGGCTAACGCCTCGGCTCTGTTGAGGCTTATGCCTCGTGCATCATGTATCAAGGTGGTTGAGGCTTGTGCCTCACATTGGTGGAAGTCTAGAAATTTGTGGATTCATCCAAGTCTATAGGATTTTATGGGAAAATCTAAAATATTTGGATGGAACTCTCTAGAAAGCCAAACTTGACCATCCATTTGGAGTAATTCCTAACCATCCATTAAGAAATGGATCTCCTATAAATAGGTGTTAGAGGTTATTTGTAAGCATCCAACCCTCTAAACTCTCTAACTTGTAAAGTTCTTGTGTATAATGTTTGTACTCTCTTTAGTCTAAGTGTCGCAAGTATACAAGGCGTGACATTACGCCTTATTGCGCTTCGACGCTTACGCCTTACGGTGCTAATCGGAAACGACTCAATTCCTGATTTAGCTTTTTAAACTTTGCATACTCCTATTAAGTCATACACCCAATATAAGAAACTGTACCACGAGGAGTAGTGACCATTTTAATGAGTATGTCTCTTGAAATTGAAAACTCAATTTTATTATTGAAACACCTGATAGTACACTACCACAATAAAAATCAACTCGGATTTAAAACATGCGTCCCAGAGTAGACTTGGTCACCTTTGAACGAATTATAGACAGAACACCATTCATCATTTGGTTATTCACTGAGAAGGTAAAATCGACATATTTCCATAGAAAACTATGATTGCAAATTTTCAATAGAAGATAATGATTAAGAGCTTGGGTTTGAATACCTTAATTTTCAAAAGAAGATAATGATTAAGGGCTTGGGTTTAAATACCTTGTCAGACTCGGCCAACGTAAGCACTGTAAGTTGTTTTAGCTTGAGGACTTGATCAGGAACCAATTGTGGTAGACAGCCGGCATTGCCTGTAAATTAAAGCATTGCAGTCAACAAAACACCATAATCAACCACAACGAAGAGAGAATTTCAGGGGAAGTCACAATTAGTCTTGTCATAGATAATTAAACTTGATATTATTACTTTTTTACAAAATGAAGAGGACCACTTAGGCAAATCCCTACTGAATTACATCTACTAAGTACAAAAATGTAAATAACCAGAGAATCAAGGTAAGATGTTCATGACTTATGCAGGCCCCAAGGTGTACATAGGAAATGCTAAGTTTCAAAAGAATAATCTTTGGACCTAGTTTCAGATAACATCACTAACAATCTTACGTGCATTACCTTTATTTGCCAAATAATTAATAATCAGAAGGGAATGCAGTTTTATGAAGATTTTTTTGGGTATATAACGCATTTCTTAGTCTAATCAAATGTCTATGGACTTCTCTTTCTTAGAGGAAAGAATGGTTGTACAAGTCTATAAAGAGGTTGGTCTACCCTATACTGCAAAACTTTCATATGATGCCAGAGAAATCACCATACTGCATGGCAAATAGAAAATAGTTGAGAAGAAATCTGTCACATCTCCATAAGAAATTTCTCTTGACGTAAAAATTCTGATTCTGAACTTAAACTTCTAACTACATGCTTTTCCACACTATAAAATTAGAATTTCTAATACATAAATGGCCATGGAAAGCAACTTCAGATTTTCTGAAGCACTCGAGCTACAAGATTACTTCTAATACATTTTATATGCAAGAACCCAGAACTTTAGTAAACCAGAATAATTTAGTACAGAGTGAAGCTTTGAACTAAACTTGCAAAAGAATGAGTTAAAAGTAGGTTTTCAAACGAAGCTTGTGAAGGTATGCTTACTTTTGTAATCACTCCATGTGCCATGTGCGAACAATCTTAGAACGTCGAGGTGTACAGAATGGTCAGTTCCTTCAAGCTGCCCAGATTTCATCATCAGTTGTAAACAAGGCCAATAAAAAATCCATGCAAGCCACAGAATAAAGTTCATCATGCATTTTGTTCTCTCCAGTTTTGTCAACCAACAAACAGAAGATGACCAAATTTGCAAACAATATCATCATAAAGTAGCCACATAAATAAGTGAAAATTCTAACAAAAAGCAATTGCTAATCAGCCTAACAACAAACCAGAGACATGAGCTGACAACTAATACTACAACACAAATAGAAAACGCAAAGACATTAAAACCCTATTTTGAGAAATCTCAAATGGTTTCAAGGAAACAGATTAAGAATAAAAAGCTTGATTAAATCAAAGAATCCGATTGAAGAGGGTGAAAATTGAAACCGAACCTGGAGAAGAGTTGGAACGGCGAGGATCTCGGAGAAGGCGAAGAGGGAAGGGTGTGAGGTGGCATCGACGATGAGAGAAGCGAGGGACGAGCCATTTTGAGAGGAGGCTTGATTGACGAAGTGATCTATTATCTCAGCTTGCTTTTGTTCGATATCCATGTTTGATTGCTTCTGGGAAAGGATTAGGATATGGGCATTGGTATTTCAGTGAGGGGGTGATTTAGGGTTTTGGGATTTCTGGGTTGAGAGAGAATGAGAGATTTTGATTTTGTTGTGTGTGAGTGTGAGGGAGCGAGCGAACGAGAACGACGAAGGAGAGAGACCTCAAAGGTTTTGCTTTTGCAGCCCACTCTTTACTTGGGTTTCTTTTTTCAGTATTCAGTGGGCTTTCCTTGCACGCTATACATTTATAACATTAATTAACTTGTGCTTATTCAACTTTCAAAGATCCAAAATAGGTAATTACATCTCAATACTCCTCCTAAATCTCATTTTAGAATCAATCACCTGAATTAAAAAAAAATTTTTTGTCCCCAAAATTTAAAACATTAACAATTTAGTCAAAATTTAGTTAAATCTAACGACCCTATTTATGTAATGACCAAAATGTTCTCCCTACGTAATTACCAAATTATATAATTATTTGATGAAATAGTGAATGATAATTTCACCCTTTATTAAATAACAAAATAAACTGGCGCTTTTAGGGCAAATCTGTCTTTTTATCTAAACAAATAAAAATAAAAATAAACTAAAATAACATAGGAAATTACTTTTCTAACCCTACTTTTATTCTTCTTCACCACTGAAACCCTTATCTCCCCCTCGTCTCCAACCATATCCTCTTCTTCTTCTTCTTCTTCAGTCTCACAACCCATCTCCTCCAAAACTGTCGAGTTCCACAGCCGTCACCGTCGGAAAACGCCACCACCGTAGATTTCGTGGACAAATCCAAGCAGCGCCGGCAGCAAATCGACGGCCAAGGACCGCGGCGGCGGCGTATCGGCCGGACCAGATCGATGGCCAAGGACCGCGGCGACGGCGGCCCTAGGCGACACGATTTGGTCCTCCGATTCGCCACCACCTAAGACCTTCCGCGACGGCGAGGAACTAGAGCCGATCTGGAGGAGCGCGATTTTCGCGAACACCTCGTCGGTGACCGGATCGGCGAGGAGGTACACGGCGGAGACGCTACAGAGCACCGGTGGCTTGGTACCGAGTACCATAGCAGAATCAAAACCAGACTATGCGTGCTTCAGATGGCCCTGCGGGAAGTAAACCCTAGAATCGACGGAGGGGATCTGGACGGAGGCTCCGGCGCAGGCCCTCCACACGCGGTGGCCCAGGCGGCGAAGCTCAGCCGGAGACGGTGGCACGAACTCTATCGAGACACTCAGCAAATTTCAGTTTCGCGACCTCCAATCCTTGTTGGTCTCCTTGCATAAACTCTGTCCATCCAAGATAGCATGCTTACATTTTTAGATGTAGATCTAAGTTTCAGTTTTTTCATGAACTTAAGTTGTGTTGATATGTCATGAGATTGAGTAGATCTGTAATTGTGTATATTACTCCGAGAGGAAGGAGAGAGAGTTGAGCTGAGAGAGACAAGGGGAGAGAGAGGTGAGATGAGAGAGATAAGTCATTTGGGTTTTTAAAATTTTAATTTTTTTAATTTGTTATTTAAAAAGACAAATACGCTGATATGTAATTACTTCTAGAAAAAACTACTCATAGTTACATTTAATTAGGGCCAAAAGACATTTAGCTATTATCTATACTTAAAACTGGACATCTAACTAGACTCAGAAATTGGAAATTGACACTTAGCACCTACCGTTAAAAATTTGGACAGAATATGTTAACTATTGAAGTAAAAAGATAAAAATGCCCTAGGTTATATTTCAAATTTTCAGAACCATGTCATTGAGTTTTTTTTTTCTCTCTCTCATCTTTCTTCTCTCCATCTCACCACAACTCCTCCCAGTCAAACTCAATCTAACTTTTTAAAGTTACAAAACAAATTAATTTGAGCTTCACCGGCACCGCCAACTCCCTCTCAAGCCCCATCCCGCCAGAGCTCTCCGCCTCCTCTAATTTAAACATCTAATACGATTGCAATAGTGGCAAAAAAGTAAACAATCAAACAGGTGATTGTATATATAGGAGTGGAATGACCCAAATAATGTAAGACACAATAAGAACATATGTGAAATAAAGATAAAAAAGTAAAGCACATGCAAAAGGAATTTAACAAATGGAGAAGGTTCTGATTGAAGAGAAAAAAATGTTATGTAAGAATCCATTTTCTTCTTTTAGCAACTTTTCATTTACGGCTAAAAATTTTAGGCCTTCGGCGCAGCCTCCTCTGATTAAGAAACGCCATTAGGAATAACAGTAGCAACAACAACCATTCTAATCCTCCCCATTCTCAGCCACAACCAGAGGCTCAGCTATTTCTCCTGCTTTGACTTCAAAACCGTCCTTGATCTTGGTGCTCAGCGTCAGTACGATCTTGGTTGATTTCCTATCCAACGGGGCGCCTCCTCGCCAGCGTTAACTGCTTGAGCCCGATCTCCGTGCTCACCATCTGTTAGATAATATGTTAGTCCATAAACGTAAATCGGATAATTAAATAATTAAATCGAACAGTCATGCAAGATGGAAACAAGTAAATCACATGATACAAACACAATCAAAATAATACCTCAGTTTTATTGATAATACTCATACAATAAGAATAATAATGTAAATATTATAGA
>JAYMTP010003160.1:0-17645 GCA_036897365.1 Geranium brycei | reverse complement strand
TATTATATTATTAATATTTTTGTAATTATTATTTAATAAATAAAAGTAAATTAATTTTTAATTTGAATCGGTCGTACCATATCTGAACCGGACAGACTAGACTGGTTTCCAATTAGAACTATTGAGGGTATTTTAGACTTTTTACAAACTAATTCATTTAGATTTGACAGACGTTACCTTAAATGTCACTTAAAAATACTTGGGGTATATGAAAAAGAAATTTAAAGTTAGGGAACTAAATTTGAAGACGTGTATAATTGGGTATGGTGATTTGTCATTATCTCAAGATAAAAAATTAATTCTTAATTTCAGATATAATTTCGTCATTTTATAAAAATATACACATTTTGCAAAAAATTATAAACAACATGCTATCTTTTTTTAAGTCAACAAATAAGGTCTCAAATTGAAAAGGTTGTATAACAAAATGATGTTGTAAATTGCAGATAAAGAAGTGCAAGGGGAATCAATTTAATCACACGACTATATTATTAAATGTTCACCTAAAAAATAGATGTGAAGTATACTGACGTAACTTTGTGGCCACATAACCAAGTATCCACAAGACAAATATGTGCACAGTAAATGAATTCGAGTGGAGTCTTAACAAAATTATGTTCGATTCGTCTCGTTTACACCTCTAGTGAGGTTGATTAAAATTGTTATTTATATAGGAAATGATGATTTGAGTATTAAAGAATATCATTTGGTATCACATAGGTAAAGAGGCATTTACTTTAAGTTCAATTTGTAACAATTTGAAATTTAGACATTCAATATTGTAATCTTGTAAAACAATTTATTTTGCACTTATATTTTAGCCAACATTTGACATTGCAGTCATATAACTAACTATAGTAATTAAATTTATATTATTTACTAGATGAATATTTAATTTAATATTATAATTACATGACTAAAATAATTTACTTCTAAGCTTATTTGGTTCACACTTTTATAAGTTAGAGATAATTACATATCAGTACACTCGCTGAAACCTCATTCCAAAATCAGTTACCCAAGTTTGGAGTTTTTTTTCTCGGTACCTCAAGTTGAAAAAGTTAACACTTAAGTCAATTTTTGTTAAATCTAACATAAATATTTTGAATGACCAAAATACCCTCAAGGTATAATTTCAATTTTTAAATATAATTATTGAGATAATTGTGAGATACCTATTTTACCCCTGATTGAGCTCTCAATTTAACCAATGAATTGAGGGCAAATTTGTCTTTTCAAATAACCAAATAAAAAAATTTAAATTTTAAATACAAGAACTATGAAATGACCACATTACCCTCAATATGTAAGTGAAATGACCCTATTGCCCCTTTCTTCAACCTCTCATCTCTCATTTCTTATCTCCCATCTCTCACTCTCCACTCCCTCTCTTTGCGTCATCAAATTTTTTTATCAATGTTATTGTGTGTTCATAGTAAAGAAGCTCCGAAAGAGCAAAGAAGAAGCAGCTCCAAGGAGGAGAGATCTTAGGTTGAAACTCAAGTTCAGGAGTAAGAGAGAGGGGACAAAAATAGAGTTGAGGATTGGAAGGAGGTGGCAGCGCGTGGGCGGCACCGCAGCGAGAGGCGGCGGAGAGAGAGGCCGAATCCGAAGCTGAGCAATCCTCTGAAGAGCGTCCACGGCGAGCAGGTGGTGCGAGGGTCAAATTTGTCATTTACTAAATTATTTTCAATTACTTTTATTTTTATGTTATTTAATAAAGGGTGAAATAGTCATTCTGTATTTACCAATTAATATAAACCGAGATACGTCACTATTAATTACAGTTTGAGGTAAAGATATGTAATCATCCCTATAAATTAATATAAACCGAGACACGTCACTATTAATTACAGTTTGAGGTAAAACAAAAGTTAAAAGCTGAAAGGGACGGTTTGGATATTGACAGGAGGACACCAGAAATAAACAAACCGCTGAAAGGCAAATTCATCAGTTCCCAGACAGGCCCTTGTCCCACGTGTCCTTAACCAGTGACACCTGATGACGTGGCATTCTCGTTCCCGAGCTCTAATCCTCTGCATCTCAACCTACTCCTACTTTCTTCCAGTTAACGCATAACATGACTTGTACCTCAAGCTAAATCAGGTTTTTATAAACAAATCTACGCGTACAACAAACTAAAGCGTATCTGTGGAAAGGCTTAATTAGGCATGACCGCACTGGAACAATTGTCCCCTCTTCTCTGCCGATCCTGTGATTGTACAAAATTTGGCTATAACAGCGTTACAAAATTTCAATCTTTCTCTCTTTGGCTCACAATTTTCGACATTCAAATACAAACCCATTTCTGGTCCAAACCAATCGTGCCCATTTTCTTATTCTCTCTCGAATCTCTGTGAATTTCCTGGGAAAATCAACTTTCTCGGGAAAGTGAATCAACCCTCGGATTTTCTCGGAGATTCATACAGAGCTTCGATTTTATGGATTGGTGAAGACGGTAATGGGTTATTGTGTTTCACCCCAAAATTGTGTGGAGGCATAGCATTTGCTGATTTTCTTAGGGTTTGTGGTCTTTTTCCGCGGATGTGATTTGGTATAATTTCTGGGGAAACCAATTTCAGGTATTTTGGTTTTGTTTTTGTCCTTGAATGATTGAAAATGGCTATTTTCTCTGTTTTTTGTATTAATTATCTGATGTGAAGCTAGGGATTGATGCTGAATTGATTATATAGTAATTGGGGCCCATTTGAGTGAAGAAATTGATTGTGTTTGATTAAGACATTTTGTTTGCTCGTACTTTACTTTATATATAACAGTGTTGTAAAAAATGCTAAGCGCTGGTCGGTCGGAGGAAAACTTTCTAGAGACTAATCATGAATTAATTGGAGGATTAATTGATTAATCGGACGATGTAGGGGATTTTAACAACATTGATATATTATGATGGATATTTGTATATGTGATATAACAATATATAATTCATGCATTGGTTTTCTTATATCTCCTTGATCACATTATGTTTTGGTTCAAGGAAAGGGAAAAGCAAAAACAATTCCTTCAATTTTGGTGTTAGGATCATTCGAACCTTTATGCACATTTCAAAGTCGGTTAACCTGCAATGTATTTGTTTTCGAGAATGAAGGAGGAACTTACTTGCGCTTATGGGAGTGTACGGTTTCACAAACGTGTTAAAATGTTTATGTTCACCTATATCGTGTTGGGCAGGAGTAATCCATAGAATGTGCTTTGTTCGGCTTTATTTCGTAAAATATATAGCCATGTACGTAATGTGTCAAATGTGATGTTTCTTGCATGTTTTTTGAGGGCTTACCTGAGGTCAGCTTCCAGAAGAAGCCATTATGTTGCTACTTTGATTGGTTCTGCTTAAAAAAACCATGCCATGCCATGCCATACCGTGACGATGATCTTTGATCTTCACAAATTTGAACTGTCGAATTCGGTTAACCTTTTCTTATCTTTACCAAAGGCTTTCAGTTGATTGTATATATATTATGTGTCAAAATTTGACTTGTTTTTATTGCATTATTTAAGATTATAGTTCACATTATACATGTCTGTTTGGTACATTCCGCTATAGCTATAGCTTTAGCTGTAAAATGCTTAAAAGGCTTTTGCTGTTTTACATTTTTGGATTTTGGATGCAGTTTTTCGTGCAACCTGTTATCTTTTTTTTTGCCCATTACTTTGGTGGAATTTTGTCCCGTGATTTTTGTTCTTTTTTATTTGCTGTACAGGCTTGTTATAAGAAAATTGCTTATATAAGTGGAGCAGTATGAATATTAGAACACGCCAAAGTTCTCCCGACTCTCCTAGAGGAGAGGTAGACACTAGCTCACCATTTAGTTCTGTTAAACATGCCGTGGCCCTGTTCCTTGAAGTTGCTCTATCGGGGGACAAAACTCCCAAGAGGAAGGCTAGAGCTAAATCCATCGAGGTATGTCTAATCCTCAAAACTTTTCGATCTTGTGCAAAATGTTTAACAGCGTTTTTTTTCCAGCTAAAGGCGTTCTGGCTCGTTCTGTAAAATATGTTTTGTGATTCTTGATTATCTTAACGCAGATGGCGTTCGTGAAGGAGATGCAGCTCCACCTCACCGAGAAAGAACTGAACGCATTGAAGAACCAAATAAAGAACGCTGAAGCTATAAAAGCTAAAGCACTTGCAGAGCTCGAAAAAACGAAAAGAACTATCGAGTATCTGACCCTCAAGCTCAAAGCCGTCTGCGAATCTAAAGAATCAGCAGCTAAGGCAACAGAAGCTGCAAGCGATAGGCTGGAACTACTCAAGGAAGAGAGTGATGGCAAGCCAGTTAACGGGAAGCGGGAACTGGACAGGGAAGCTGCACGAGGACAGTACAGGATTGCCATCAAGGAGCTTAACGACACAAAAAAAGAGCTCGTGAAAATCCGTCAAGATTTTGATGCGGTCTTGGAAGCAAAAATTGCTGCCTTGAAGCACGCGGAAGAAGCAGAACGTGCGGCCAAAGCAAACATGGAGAAAGCTAGCGACCTCTCCAAGGAGATTTCTGATATGAAAGAATCGATTGCGATAGTGAAGGCTGCTTCCTTCCAAGGACGAAAGGAGAGAGTTAAGATTAATGCTGCAAATGATGTTCAGACAAAGTCATATAAATCTACTTTAGAAGCGACCACCAAGAAGCTGCTCGATTTGAAAAGCGAGTACGACCCTGAAGCCACTCAAAAACTCGAAGCGCAATTAGCCGAAACAGTGAGTGAGATTGATTCGCTGCAAAAGAAGATGGAAGATTTCAAAAATTCCGATCTAGAGTCTCCTCTGAAGGTCGTGGCAGCAGCGCTGGACGATGCTAAGAAGTCACTACAGAAGGTAGCGGAAGAGGAAAACTCTCTGTGTAGCTTGGTGGATGCCCTCAAGGCCGAGTTAGAGAATGTAAAGAACGAGCATTCTGAAATCAAGAGAAAGGAAGCCGAAACAGAATTTATTTCTGGAAATCTCAATGTCAAGCTTCAGACAAGCAAATCCGAGGTTAGAGCCTGCAATGAAGAGAAGGCAAAAACGAGAGGCGAATATAACGATATGATCTTATCTCTCCGGAAGCTATCACTAGAAACAGAAAACGCACGGAAAGAGTCAGAAGATATGTTGCTGGAGGCTGAGGAGGCGAAGAAGGAAGCTGAAAACGCAAGGAGAGTTATGGAAGAATGCGAGAACAAGCTGAGAGTTGCTCTGGAAGAAGCGGAAGAGGCAAAAACAGCAGAGACTAAGGCTCTTGATCTGGTGAAGGAATCGTCTGAGAAAGCTAGTGCAGAGTTCAGTGCCACCATTACAATCCCTAGAGAAGAATACGAGTCCTTGAGCCATAAAGCGGAGGAATCTGATAAATTAGCTGAGATGAAAGTAGCGGCCGCCATGGCTGAGGGGGAGGCGGTGAGGGCCAGCGAGAGCGAGGCTCTCAAGAAGCTTGAAGCAAACTTGAAGGAGATGGAGGAAATGAAGGCAACGACAGAATCAGCGCTGAGGAAAGCTGACATGGCGGAGCATGCCAGAATGGTGGTGGAAGGAGAGCTACAGCGTTGGCGCGAAAAGGAAGCAAGAGAGCTACAACGTTGGCGCGAAAGAGAGGAAAAGGAAGGAGGAGAGCTACAGAGTTGGCGCGGAAGAGAGGAAAAGGAAGGAGGAGAGCTACAGAGTTGGCGCAAAAGGGAGGAAAAGGAAGGAGGAGAGCTACAGAGTTGGCGCGAAAGAGAGGGAAACGAAGGAGAGTTGTATCATCTTGAGAAAGCTGAACCTAAGTTGGAGAATGCGAGAACGACTGTGTCAAGAACTTCTTTCAGGCGCAGTATGAGCGGCGTGTTTCACAAGAAGAGGAACCTTTCTGATTTTGGCTCGTCTTCTTCTTCCCCGGAGCATCCTCTGCAGCCTCTTACCTATCTGCCGGAGCATCCCACGCTATGAGGATGACTTGTCGATTCCTTTCTTGATCGAAATCAGGAATCAAGGAACGAGGTAAGTTTTCAGCTCCTGAACATTTTACTGCTGAAGAAAGAAGTTGTGTAAATGCTTGAGAGACTGACTACATGAAGATGATTTTCTCCATTTCTGAAAGTAGCTGTTTACAAAGTAGAACAGACCTAACTTTCTTTTTCTGGCTATGTAAAATGGGGGGAAATACATATGTATATATTCATTTCTTTATTTATATATTTTCATGTACTTGAGATGAAATCATGAAATCAAGAGAATTTTTTCTAATTTCAGATGATTAAGAACTTCTTACGGTTTAGAATTGTTTTTACTTTTTGATCAACTCACAAGAGAAACATTGCACTCTACAATGTGTTAATGTGTTACTTATTAGGTTAATATTGTAATGAGTAATTTCACATAGGTGTAATGAATTACATCCCAATATTAAATATGTGCACTAAAGTATACTTTGTTCTAGCCCTCTGGCTTCTCCAGACGATCATCTTGTTCACGATATCTCTGTCCCGAATCCCCAGTTGGATTCTTCCCAATTCATGGGTTTCACTACAGAGCTTACTGATGAAGAGGCAATCCGGAATATTCAAGAAAGGGAAATTGATCGGGTTAAATCACGTAAAAAAATTTCATGATCTTGTTTCATTTCATTTTCTGGTTCATGCTTCTCAAATTTCAGTTTAGGTCACTCTTTTGTAACCGTCAGTTCTATCCACCCTCCTCGGGTGATGGCTGGGGGTATTGTAATGTTCTATTACTTTCCAATAAAGTAAGTTGCTGATAAAAAAATATATATATTTGTTGTCCTAAGGTCATTCAATTTTTATTTCTTCTCGCTGAGCTACTCGGCGTTAACTTTCATTATGTGTATTAGATTATAGGCCCATTAGAGTTAGCCCATTAAGTAGTATTATGTATTAGAGTTTTTTTATTTTATAGGTATTAGGGTTTCCTATTTAGTTTGGTTTGGATCCTATATAAAGGGTTCTCCCTTATTGTATTTGATCATCAAGAATCATCAAGAATAATAATATCAAAGTTAACAATGTGAAAACTAAAATGCTTCTCTTTTGTTTTTAAATTTTCAAATTCATGTTACTCATCCTCTCTTCTCCTATCACTTCTCCAACATCCATTTTTCTCTGGCAACAACCTCTCCTATTTCGAGCCATTTTTGTTCTGGTGTAAAAATTAATCTAGAAAACTTAAATCCCTAATTTTTTTTCGTTTCTTGTTCTAAGAACTTGATTTCATTATTGCAACCAATCCAGTTCCGAATTAAAGTTACCTCGAGCCATTTTTGTTCTGGCATAGAAATTAATTTAGAAAGCTCAAATCCCTAATTTTTTCGTTTCTTGTTCTAAGAACTTGATTTCATTATTGCACCCAATCCAAATCTGAATTGGGTGGAGAGAATTGGGATTTCAATAGAATCCAAAGCTTTGCTCAATCTTTCGTGCAGTCTTCAAGAAGGAATTGAATTTTCTGGAAGGTGAGGCAGAGTTCTGAGAAGCAGAGCACATCGATGATAGGCCGAGAAACACAAGGTTTTGGCAGAATTAAGGTTTCATTTTGTTGTTTTATTTGCTTAAATGTCTTGCAATTAAAATTTCCTCCTTTTATGAAAACACCACAGTGAAAGTATTGGAAATATTTTTTTTGGTTTAAAATGATTTATTCCTCTCTCTTATTTGTGTGGGCCTAGTAGGAGTAACTTAAGGCTTACCTTTTGTAGAGCACTAGCGGTGCGAACAAATCACAGTTTTGTGGGAGATTGGAAAAATCATTTGTTTTTTCATATTGTTTTGAACATTCTAGTTCAAATTTCACATACATAATCTGCTTCTGAATTTCGAAACTTAAATCAGAACTAATGGGGTTGGTTTCAAACTTTAAATTCGAGACTTATGATGTAGGTTTCAAGTTATTTAATCTCTCATTTTATTTGCTCTTCATGGCTCTCTCTCCTATGATATTCTATAAATATCATAGGCTCCTGTCATTTGGAAGACACTGAAAAAACTCGAACTCTATAGAAATTCTGACTCTCTTTCACTAGTTCTCGATTGTACAATATAACAACTGCGGTTCGT
Source organism: Geranium brycei (assembly GCA_036897365.1). Lineage (NCBI taxonomy): Eukaryota > Viridiplantae > Streptophyta > Magnoliopsida > Geraniales > Geraniaceae > Geranium > Geranium brycei. The sequence goes on along the minus strand of JAYMTP010003160.1, from coordinate 9,609 downwards.
TGTTCGCCCAATCGAAGTGACCATTCTTTACGAGTTTCTTCCTCTCTGTTCCTGGGTTCCATCTTGCCCGTTCTAGACCATGTCGTGCGAGTGGGGGCGCACAATAGCGGTCGCGGTCGCGGTCTCGATCCCCCTGTTCTAACCACGGGCGTCGTCGATTCGGGGGTTTCTTTGGCTGCCCATAAGACTTCGATGGTCATGGATGGAATCACCCCTTCTCCGGCGTTCATCATGCCCTCGCCGTTCCAGATTCAGTCGTCTTGAATTCCAAGGGGGATCTAGTCAGTGTCGTCGCCTTGGACTCCTTCCGAAGGGGAGTTGATTGCATCTCCAGAGGTTTTGCGTCTCGAGATTTGGCGACGCATTGAAGAGGAGGGCTCTGGTGGGCCCTCCCCTCGGCCCACCTTCTCCTCTCCTCGTGGACCTCGTCTAAATGGGCCTCCTCCACCCCTTTTGAAGCAAGTTGCTCCATTAAAAAATAAGGCTCATGATCTTCTTCATTCATCACGTTACAATGCCAAAATCATGTCCAAGTCCAGAAAATAATCTCAAGCTCAACCTTGGTCAACATTCTGGACCGAGACTGAATAGGAGCATCACTATTTTCATCACTATTTCAATTTCAATGTCATTTAATTTGGTAGTTTTATTACCTGATGTAAATCTAGCTCTTGTTCCCCTCTTAGGATCATTTGCTAGTTTTCCTCAATAAAATCCTAAATGTATTGTTGAGCAAAAAAAATAGAGACAAACGTGTTAACCTCGGAGGCAACCGGAAAACGATCGCCACCACGCTCATACCAAGCACATTACAGTGGCCACATATCACGTCACGTTTCTCTTCCAATTTTGGTTATCTCCTTCCTTCGTATTTGATGATATCTACATCCAGGTTCCAACATTTAATCTACATTTAATCTCTCTTCTGCATGCAGACTAATTTTTGTAGAATCTACCAATGATGATCAACTTGTTTTTCAGATCCCTTATGACATAACAAAAAGAGCTTCTAATTGATCTTAAGCTTCAACAATATTACATAACAATTCATCACCCACTCCATGGTGGCAATGTGACATTCTACAGCATCAACCTGGTTCCATGGAATTTATGCATCAAGCTGATGCGAGAACAAAACTACATATTATTATTATAACTCTACACTCACAGTTCTCGAGCCGCCTCATTCGATATTCACACTGAGGCCTTTAAACGAGTTAGCGAGGCCGTTCCTGCTCCCTAACTTGTGGAACTCGGATTCTATGGTCTTGGCGATCTTCACATCGTCTGAATCAGGATCGGGGAATCCCACGTGGACTGATCCGTGCCTGACCGGCAGAGCCGACTCTACACGAGCAGCCTGCCTTTTCACGTAGTTGTAGAGCTGTTGATGGAAAGCGTTGTCCAGGGAGAAACAGTTATCCGTCGTTCCATTCCCGGGATATCTTGATGATAGAGATCCCTCTTTTTTGCAGAAATGTGGGAGAGACGCGTAATCCATAATCTGCAAGGTTTTGAATAACTCAGAGACTAATTCGGCTGATCTCAAGTTAATAGACTAAATTGACAAGTTCAAAAATGGTTTTGCGTAATCCATAATCAGCAAGGTTTTGGAAATAAATCATAGAATAATTCGGGTTATATAGAGTTCATCAACTAAATTGACAAGTTCAAAACATGGTTTTATAGGTAACACGCATAATAAATAATCTGCAAGGTTTTGGGATAATTCATAGACTAATTCGACTTACTTAATGTTCAGAGACTAAATTGAAGACCTCAAAACATGATTTTATAAGTGACACTCGTAGTTCATAACCTGCAAGGTTTTGGGATATTTCATAGATTAATTCGACTTATTTCAAGTTCATCAACTGAATTGATGACTTCAAACCATGATTTTATAGGTAACAAGCGCAATCCATAATCTGCAAGGGTTTGGGATAATTCATAGACTAATTCGAATTATTTAAAGTTCATCGACTATATTGACGAGTTCAAAACGTGATTTTATAGGTTACGTTACCTTCAACAGCTCGTCTCTCCCACAACCTTGCAGCACCTGAATTTTCTTCCTCGTTCGTTCTTGCAAAAGTGGCTTCACAACCTGTAAACATTTTCAACGAGTCTTCACTTAGAAATCACAAAGCTGTTAACAGCTAGAGATTGTAGGTTGAGGATAAGAAATGCATCACAAACCTTCCAACAAGCTGAAAATATGTACGGGGCGTTGACAATATAGTAAGTATCCGTCTTTTCTGGATAATTCAAGTCATCAATTGTAGATATAGCGGTTAATAGCTGCATTAACAGATCAAACAGAGTAAGGACATTAGTATTGATCAGGAGTTTCAAGAGAAGAAACGTTTTTAAGCCATGAAAATAAGAGAAGGAAAAAGAGTTGGGATCGTCACCCAAACACCCAAAATTAAAGAAAGAAGTTAATCAAAGTTTGTCGACATCTGGATAGTACGGTGATATTCAATACAGAGTAACCATCTCATAGGTTTGTTCACAATCCAACAGCTTGGGCTCGGTGAAAGATAATATTCAAGAAAAAAGGTTTTAGTTCGTGAGAGGGACTCACAAGTAATTTCCTTGCACTATACACGTATCGGTTTTACATATAGGTTATTCAAATACCCTTGTAATTGAATTGTTCAAACCTAAATAAATAACAACACAACTTTACCTTTATGTTGTTAAGGGCCGAAAGCTTTAGGCCCGTCATATCCAAAATCTTCACACAAGTGGTTATAGGCCTTCCGTATTTCCTCGATACAGCAGGCTACACAACCAGAGAAACAGGTCAGGATTTGTCGAAGCCTATGATAAATTAAATATAGCCGGGGGAATTCTACTCACCAGTACTACACAATCTCTGTACTCGTTCATTTGGATATGCGACTGGATATAGTAATTCACCTAAACAAATAAGGATTTATAATTAGAAAACATAAAATGGCAAACCGTACTGAGTTGACCTGCTATAGAAGATACTATTAGCAAGGTAATTTGTGTACTACCATTAAGACATATTTCACTTACAAGTTACAATCACAATAAGAATTGTCCAGGCATGAGTGCATCGAAAACTATTTAAGCATGTGATCTTAGGTGAATCAAAATTTGCACATTTTCTTACAAAAATAAATCACAATCACACAAATATAAGTGACATATCCTAAATTCCTATGGCGAGTTGATGTTTGTTGTTATCAGCATAGCAAAGAAAAAAGACAAGGAAGTCAACAACAACAATACAAATGTACATGTTACCAAAAAAGTAGAGTAAGAAAGATAAAGATTGATATTCTTACCGACGCTTTGTCAAATGAACTAAGCCCGACACCAATGGCAACGACAGGAAGGCCCTGGCAAATATTAAGAGAAGAACAAATAACACCATCAGTCCAAATGCAAAAGTAAATCCATTGTTGAGGACGTGACTATCAGCGTACTGTTCTCTGGGAAATTTGAGAAAATAACAAAAGTACCTGTTTCGTATAACCTGGAAATCCTACAAGCTGAGAGTCGCGCACTGCTCTATATAGTTCAGTAGGTGCTATTGGTTTCTGTATGAAGAACGAGATGCAAAATTAGTGATGCAATTAATCGCTAATTGTCAATAAGCAAAAAGTTATCAATGGATTTGCCATGCTCTTCAATAAATTGTATGACAGCGACTACACATGACACTATTTCTCCAAAATTAGACCATATTTCAAACAATACCCTACACCAATTATATTTTATAATTGCAGTATTAGATGCGTGCAGGTAAAATCAGACTTTCAGCAAAATAATGAAGTGGCAAGTGACAATTGGATCATATATTTACGATCATACACCATCATGAACATTAAAATGCATTCAATTGACAGTTGAAATAATAGAACTCACCGACAATATTTTGTCTATCTCGTTGTCGACCCTCCATTGTAAGCAATTGAGCAACTGGAAGATTTGAGCATCATCAGTAAGGACACAAGAGACCGATTTTAATGAAACTTCAAAGACAACATAAAAAACTTATAAAGAAAAACCCAAATAAATTTTGGACAAGATGTGTCTAACCATCTGATGAGCTGCGGTGACGTTCCAATCCCTTGCTCTCAGAAATCGTACTAAATTCTCATTCGGATAACCCTGATGCATAACCTGGATCGAGGAAAAGCTCCATGTTAAATATTACTTCAGTGTTTCATGAGGTTACAATATATTTCCAAAAGAGAAATATATAGTTAGCTGCTAAGCATTACAAGGCCAAAATCAAAATAACAACTTCTAAAACATTTGTTGTTCCCAAATTAGACAACATTACACAGATCTATTAATTCTCTGTGAAGATCATCAGAAATGTTGAATGATCATTATTGTAGAAGCATAGAAGCATAAGTCTGGCAAATACAGACGGCCAATTTACTGAAGTTAATATGTGGTCCATCAAATCATGATCCATCAAATTTTGATTAACCAAAACCATGAACACACAGATCAAATCCAGAGCGAAAATTAAAACTTGAAAATATTTTGGAATTTTCCAGGAAAAATAGAGTTGACCCAAATAAGCAAAGACTTGAATTAGTCTTATTCAATCCACTTGACACACAAACAGTATCAATATCTGAACATCAACATCACATGAATCCAAATCCCATAACTCCATTTCCTATTTCACTTTCTCAGTACAACAATACTTAACAAATGGATCAAACCCATCACCAAAAATAAATTAAGTTACAAAGAGAACACAAAACCAAGAACACCCAGATCAAATCCACAGCAAAATTAGAACTTTTCATTGATTTGGAATTTCCAAAAAAAATGAATAAATAAAGCTGACCCAAATAAGCAAAGACTGGGATTAGTCCCATTAAATCCACTTGAGACCCACAAACAATTTCCATCTCTGAACATCAACATCACATAAATCTAATACCCAAAACTCCATTTTCTATTCTACTTTCCCATCAAACAATCAGAAAACAGATCAACAGAAATCTGAAAAGGGGCAAACAATTTGCAATGACTGACCTCAAATGTCTTCTTCAGCGGCTCATCAGCTGCAAAAAACAAAAAATCAGAACTCAACCATGAAACATCATCAAGCAGCCATGAAAATGGAAAAGGGTCCTCTGAAATTCACCTTCTTCCATCAAAAACCGAAACTGCTTGATCGCATCCTGATTAGGAGCACCCATCTCTTATCTTCACACAAAATGGGTCTGTAAATCTAGGCCAGGACAAAATTTTCTCGAGAAAATCAAAACTGGGTTTCTATGATTTGGTGAAGGCAATGCCCATGAGCATTTATAGCTCAGAAACTAAAAGGAATAGAAAAATAAAAGAAGAAACTTGATTGATTCTCTGGTTGGTTACCACTCAATGGGAAATTTTTTTATTGACTTTTAAATTCAGAGAGACAAAGAGAAGCGGTTGCTATTGCCTGATAGCTTCGTCAATGTCTCATCAAAAATGGCTAAAAGAAATTTAAATAATACTCTACAGAAAATAATAACAACCCTTTTTTATCCTTCCTTTTAAATTAAAATGTTGAAATTAAAAGCCAATAGGAGGAGTGTGTATGAGTCACTATTTCGCTATTTTATTAAGATTGAAATGTTCACTAATTTATAAAAAAAATTAATTGTATGTCATTTTTTTGAGCTGGTTATCGAGTCACACAATTAAAATATCTTGTGTTCTAATTTATTTTAATATTTATCTCTATTTAAAGTTGATGTAAAATTTATTTAAACAAATTAAACGTAAATTAAAAAGGTTAATAAAATATCACAAAACTCATTAAAGATGAAAATCATTAATTAAAAGAATATTAGATTGAAAAAATGGAAATGGGAGCTGTCATCATCTAAAAAGGTAAATATTGATTCCATTCATTGTAAATGAAAAGATTTTACTATTTTTTTCCTTCTAAAGAGTCTGGCTACTAAAACTTTTAATTTTTATTTTTCTGCAAATTATGGACCGTAAATTGATTAAAAGAAATAATATAATATTTTTAATTAAATATTAGCATTAAAGAATCAATTCGACTAAAACTAAAGGACCAATTATAATTTAAGAGTAATTTTGATGATCTTATGAAACCTAATGTTTTATCGAGAATGTTATCATAAAAAACAAAATAATCATTTTAACTATTTTTACTATACCAACTAAATTTATGGTCAACTAAACATACTATATTGATTAAAGTTTGATATCATATCCCTTGTACAATTAAAGGATACATTTTGTTTCAAAATCATATCCCAAATTGATAATTTTTTTTATATTCTAGCTATTTAACCTTTGAAATTTCATATTTATTGAATATTTCAATTCCTGTCATTTGAATTCTATGTAATTCATTTCACAGTTGTCACAAGAAAACTTTCTACATTATACTTTTATTGTGTTTATAGGTTAAAATTGATGATAAATTTGATTTTGTAACATATGAATAGTTAAATGTTTTATAATATTTAGGATTTGTTCTTGTTCAAGAGTCAAGACAATGTATTATATTTCATAAATAAAATCAATGTGTTCGGCCAGAAACTAGTATAAAATGAATGTGAATAAATTCGATCCCAAGACTTCTAATATGGTGACAAACGTGGAAATGGTCCATTTTAATTTTAAACATATTTCTTCATAAACTTTGTCAAGAAGTCTGTATAGCACTCACTAGGGTTGTTAATCGGGTTAATATTAAATTATAAATACAAATTTTAAACAATACGATTAGGGGTTGTTAAGCTTGATTATCCCGATGACTCAAGTATTTGAATTTTTAATTGAAGATTAAGAAATAAATTTTGACAATTTGTGTATAAATAACCTATCCATATGTAAGTTTTAAAGAGAATAATTTGATTGAAATTATGGGAAACTGGTGCTATTTTAGTGGAATTTACAGTGAGGGGATTCCATAAAATTTAATAATATAACATATAATGTAGGATAATCTCACATATTTGTAACTAGTTTGATACGTTTCTCACATAACTACAACTAAAATATTTTTTTTATCTGTGAGGTGCGTTGAGTTTTGTTATTCTTATTCAGCTACAATCCGTTAACTTTCCAGTTAATTTTCTGTGTGAAATGACCAATCTATCCCTATTTGACTTTCAAAATTTCCAAAATATGTCATTAACAATTTTTTTCCTTCTCTTTTCTCAATCTCTCTCCTCATCTCCCCCTCTCCTCTCCATCTATCAATTGATGACCATGAAAAAAGAAATAACTAAATAAAATTAAAGAAAAGGGGTAAAACAATTACTAGGAATGGGAAAGCAACAAAAACTAGGCCACCATAAGAAATTGACGATTTTCACATCAAACAAATCAAAGATTTCTCGTGCAAGACCAACCAATCCGCATAATCCAACCTAGATCTTCAATACATGCACATTGTCTAACACTATTTTCGCCCAAATCATTTGGAATCAGAACAAATAAATTAAAAATCAAAGAGAAGTTACTGGTCACTGGTCGGAGAACATCTGTATTAGAAGCATTACTTTAGGGGTTTGGTGAATCGTTGAAACGTAGATGGTGCTCGAAGGAGAGAATCGGAGATTGAATTGTCACCACCTTCATAATCACCTCCTTTCAAATCGCTGCCTCCGACGTAGTGGGAGCGACCAAGATCGGAGGCTGAATCGTCACCGCCGAAAAACCAATGGAGATTGAATCTTCCATGGAATTTTTTCCTCATCATCCTCAGTCAGGGGAAGGAGAGGCATGGATATTTTGGCTCTATTGATTCCGTTTAATATGTTTTGCTGAAATGTGTTCGAAGAAATGGGTTTTGTTCATTAATTTGGTTAAGCAATCTGATTAGTATGAGAAAATTAAAAAATATATATGGTCATTTGGTGTAAATATTCCAATTTTGGGTTCAATCGAGTGCTAAACATATAATCATGTTGAGTATTTACAACTTTGTTTGGATAATGAAAAGAAACTAAGGATTTATTGTCTGTTTTAGTGTTGGTGGGTTTAATCCTATAATATGCATAACTTTTTCCTTCAAACATGTTAAATGCCCTCTAGCATCTATGGATGGAGGTAATCGGGGCAAGGGATGAAAAAAGAGAGAGAGGAGATAGAAGGAGAAAGTGAAAAAATGAGACCAATGACATGCTTTGGAAAATTTGAAAGTCAAATAGGGGTAGATTGGTCATTTTACACTGAAAGTTAACTGAAAATTTAACGGATTGTATCTGAGTGAGAATAACAAAACTCAATGCACCTCACAAATGAAAAAAATACTTTAATTGTAGTTATGTGAGAAACGTGTCAAACTAGCTGTAATTAAGTGAGATTATCCCTATAATATATATATATATATATAACTCAAAAAATCACAAGCAAGTAGGTGGTTTTGATTTTTACACAAATTGAAAAATGATTGAAATTTTGTACATAAGTTGGAGACCATGAACCCAACATCATGGGAAAAACTCAAATTAACTTTGATAATATGTAACTTTTTTAAAATTGAGTTAAATATGTCAAGTCAGCCTCCATAAATAAAAGTATTAATATTATATTGTAGGATGTGTCCATGTAGACTAAATTATATTTAAAGTTATTTTCATATATTTTCTATGAATTTTATACTTCAAATTTACTCAAAAACAGATGTTGAGTTATTTTCGACAAAAAAAACAATTTATTTGTGGTTTAATATTCATATAATTAATGTTAAAATCAGCTACCACATGTCAAATACCAACAACTTCATGTTTTTCGTCGATAGTTACTAAACACACGTATTCGTATATTATTTATCCACGAATAAGACATGAATAATATTTACTTTCTTAATTTTGCATAATGGAGTGTCAAGATAAGATATTAAATTGTGATACTCTATTGTCAAAAGAAAAAAAATTAACAAGGCATAATTGTAAGTGTGAGTGTGTGACATGTGCTATGGGGCCTTCACATGCACACAACAAGACATTTATTTATATTTAAATTTTATTTATTTGGTTAGTGAGTCACAAGGCTCTCAATTAAGTAATTTGATGACTAGGTCCCAAAGTACAGACACCTTGACCATTTGTCACTTTGTGTTAGCGATATGTGATTATTAAATCATTAATTCTTTTTTATCGTCAACGTGTGTGTATATATATCAAATTCAAGACTTAAATTCAATTTATGCATACGACACCAAAAAAAAATACGCAATTTACAAAATACAATCAATTCAAATGAAATAGCTTTCAAATGGAATCATTGTTAGATAGTAAAGTAGGTGACAGACGCGAGTCAGAGCGGAGAGGCCATTAGTACAAATCTTGATGTTAATAACAAATATTTAAATAAAATTTTGAAGGTCAAATAAGAGAAGGTTTCATGTAAAAGGCACTTGCACATGAGTTAGTCAATCATAAGAAACGATAGAAATCCGTCTGATAATGCCTATATATTTGGGGTCCAAAATTAAATGATCAATTTTATTTTTCAACATATACAGTTCTTGCTGGATATGTCAGCGGTTAAGAAACCCAACTTTATCTTCCTCTGTGAAACATACTGTACACAGGTGCAATTACAGGCTTTGTGTCGGAGGATGAATTT
>JAYMTP010003159.1:0-17647 GCA_036897365.1 Geranium brycei | reverse complement strand
TCTGCTTCCCAGTCGAATGATACAGAAGCGGGTTTTGTAAGACTTTGCGATCAATCATAGATCAGAGATATCAAATCACATGAGTTTAGTTTTTTTTTAAATCTTGGCTCTATTGATTTTGGTGGGTTTTGTGATTTCCGCCTCAATCGAATTAGTAAAACAGATTTCCTTCAAAATCATAGTAAATTAGAGTAGAATGACAATGCGACTGATTCAGTTGGATTTTGTGATCCTTATTCCTGATCCGATTAGATTGGAGATATCAAGCCCATGCCAAGTTCCGTCAAATTCTTTTTTTTGATATTCAGATTGAGGTATCGACCATTTATAACCTAAAGACTTTTTTGGCATCCTAATTTATGTAATTTATTGTATATACCACGATTTGAACTCAAGTCATCGTTCACGTAGGAGTGAAGTCTATCACATTCATTGTTTTAGTATCCACCTCAATAACTTCGAATTTGCCCGAGAAAAATATGTCACACCTCCAAAAACATTCTGCCTTACTTGCCCCATATCACAGATTTAACCATCAAACATTCATCAGATCATTTTGCCATCTCCTGGCAAAACCCATAATGCAATTGTTTGTAACTTGGAGTTTTGAACTGTACACACAGTTGTGTTTTTTACTCAAAATTTAAAAAAATCTACAAAAGAAAAGGAGAAAAGAACAGTGATGGGGTTGTGGGTAGGGGGTGAAACAGGAGGGGCCAGAGAGTCACATGCAATGCATTTTTGCATGAAATGAAAGGGATATTAGTTTCAGTACCATTCACAACTACAATGTACCAATCACGTGCCCCATTTAATGCCCCAAAACTCTAGGGTACCCCACACCACACCACTATCCATCACCTCATCACACACCCTCACAATTATTTTTTTCCCCAGAGCCAGAGGGTCCCTAGTACTATACTAGTAGAGGGTACACTACACTACAGTATTTTATTTTCACTTCTACAAGCAAACTAGACTAGTTTATTAAGATAAATCACAATCCACAAGAGTAGAAGATTTCAAATAATTAAATAAATATTCCTAAGGTTCTCTTCTCTATGTTTGTCCGATGACTAAATAGAATGTTCGCTTTCATCTTTTCCCAAGAAATGGCATGGAGATCAACTTCTCAAAACAATATATATAATATAAATTATGACATAGCACAGTTACTACTATTGCTTTGCTATACATTTAAAAAGCTCACACTAAACTAATAGGTGAAGATTAGTAAATCTTTATTCTTTTTAGTGATAATTGCAGAACCTTGTAACTTACTATTATCTAACTTTAAATTTTGAAAGAAGTATTCGTGTATTACATTTATTGCAAATATTAATCTATAACATAACCCGTCAAGATAGACGAAAATACCCCTTGTCTTTTTAGTGATATGACAATCTTGCTCTCCATTTTTTTTCAATGATAGTTGACTTCAATATTTTAATTAATTTTTAAAAATATATAATTATTTAGTTATGACTTGTGATGTTACCATGCATTTATTTACATTTAGGGACACTTCATTTTTATTGGCAATAAAAGAAAATAGTTGACATAAAATTCCCCCCCTAAACGCAGTTTATATATACTCCCTGTCCCTGGTCCTTCCAAAAGCCGGATAGCACACACCAAGTTCTTGCAATTATTATTTATTTCTACTTGTATCAATGTTCTAAAAATGCGCTATGCACTAGTTGGAGGGAGATAGCCTTTTGAAGATTAATTGGAAATTAAATCAGGTTTAAGGATTAATCAATGATTAACATAGGAATAATCCGGGACTACTCGGGATTTTTAGAACAGTGCGCCGGACACTTGAACAGTTTATAACTTGCAAGGTAGAAACGGAAGTTGGGAAGTACCTGTCTGTGGCTGTGGCGAGAATATGAATAATCTACAAGCCTGGTTGGTTCAGCTCTGTGAATGAGCAGAAAGAAGATCAGCGGCTGGCTCGCCGAGCATGTTCTAGTCCTAATAACAGAAGTCCAGTTTCTTGTTAAAGACAAATGTTATGTTATGTTATGTTATGTTATGTTACTCCGACATTCATATGCAAGTGTATGGCCTAGCAGTAGCAGTGCAAATGGTTTTTACTCTATCAGGGGACAAACATATGCACATGTATCGCTAACAGTGCCAATGGTTTTACTCTACCAGGGGAGGGCCATACCTGACCTGTCTCCGTTAACGACAAGGACCCGAGAAAAGAGGAAGTGTGATCCCTTTCCGTGCATGCTTCACCGTTGAGTTCCTGATAAGATCTTCAACGACTGGGAACAATTGAGAAACCGTCAAGTGTAGATATCTTATACATATTCACAGTATATGTCATTACAAATATATGTATAATTTCAAGTCGTTTGTTACTCTCCTAAGTGTCGTTTCTTTTTATACCGTGTCTTCAACAATGAAGAGTCTGATAGAATAAAAGTAATCCGGACTTTTAACTCAATACTGGCTGCGGCATATATGGCGTGTGGCCAGTTAGTTTTTTTGGTTCTGATGGGACCCGTGGAATTTTAGAAGCAAAGAGTTGGAGACAACGAATATGGAGCTCAAAGCCATTAGTCCGCCTGTCAAACCGAACAAGAGTGAGTAAATGTAAGAGTTTGTAAGATTAGAATCTATGACACAGTGGGTTAAACATGTTTTTTCTTATTGGCAAAAATGATGATTCAAATAATTATTTAAGTTGTTTTTATTCAACAGGGTACGAGTATTTGAAGAGCATTTTACCCTATAAAATACCCGAATTCCCAGTATGGTTCGAACACACAACCTCCTCTCTGAAAGTGTGAGTCCGAAACCACTGGTGGGTTTAACATGTTAGCTATTCAGATTATCGTTTCTTGTAAAAGTAAGCGGGAAATATTTAACATATAGTTTTATATACTCACCTGAAAGTGAAGGTGTCATGGCAAAATCATACTGGGGGAGTAGTATTCCAGCAGCAATTGGGATAGCAACTACATTGTATGCTACTGCCCATGACAAGTTTTGATACACTTTTGACATGGTCGCTTGTGCAAGATCTAGGGCATCAACAACCTACCAGCAAAAACAATACCATTGGAAAAACATGTGAGGCCTAATTGGCTTTCACTATTCAATTATTATTTTTATATTCTATATGCAAATGTAAATTGTTGAAGTCGTACCACACCAGAAGAATGTGGACTGAGTGACCTCTTGATATACTAGTTGGACCCCCACCACTTTCAGTAAAAGTTTAACAGTCATAATTAGCTATTTCCGACTTTTTAAGATGATCACACCATAATGATTTAGCAGATCAGTTATTTTAAGATTCACACAAAAGGATTATTATTCTACTTTTGTTTTATGGGGATATCAACTAAAGGGAGATTAATTAATAAGATGAGAAAAGGAATGCAAGGCCAAACAGCTAAGGATACATTGGCGTAATTCGTCTTGGTCATAACGAAACCATCTCTTTGGCCATTATAAATGATATGTTATCTTACTAAAAGGAAAAAGATCCAGGCACTGCTACCTTCCAAATTTTCTCAGAAAGCATGGAACGGTCACAGTACGGAGTATGAGTCATTTGAACATTTTTTGAAAATAAAATGTTCTTGTGAAAAATATTCCTCAACTAATTGAAGTTCAACATCAAGAATTCCACCAGGTGCAGCTAGTCTTATCTGTATAATCTGTACCTGACTGACTTAACGCACTTGGAAAAGACTGACAAGTTGATAACTTTGATTGCCTAAACAACTTATTGCAAAGTAACAGCTAAATATATGCATGGGTTCAATAAAACAAGAACAACAAATGAGTTATGCCAAATGAAAACATACTTGTGAAAGTTTGTCCCCAAGAAGTATAATCGACGCTGCATTGGATGCAGCATTTTCTTGTGCTTCAGGCTGAAGAGCAATCCCCACATCGGCTAGAGCCAGTGATGGTGCATCGTTTATTCCATCACCCACCTGTAGAAAAGTATAAGTTGAGCACTATTCCATCGAATGCAAAATATTTGGTGAAAAGAAACTTATTTGAATATAGAAAATTATTTTGGTTACACTTAGCACTAAATTGTAAGGTTCAGATTAACCACCAAGGCTGATAAAGCTTCAGTATTGTTAATTTTTCCCAGTTCAAATAATAATGTAGAAAAATAATGTTTAAAGATGCTTACCATTGCGACGCGATGCCCTGAAGCTTTAAGAGTTGAAACAGCATTAGATTTCTGTTGAGGTGTCAAGGATGCATTGACATATCCCTTTCCTATTCCGACTGCCTTTGCAATGGTTGCAACAGCCTCTTCCCTGTCTCCCGATAAGAGAACTGTTTTGATACCCTTTTGCTGGAGCCTTCCAACAGAAGAAACAAAATCAGCATGCATGTTAAGGATGAACGAGAAGATTTCCAGGCAGTGAATATAATTACACAGATACTGGCACCAACACAAGTTGGGCCAACCAGTAAGGAGCTCACTTGACACATGTGAGGTCCTGAGTTCGAATCTTGGTACATGCTAGTAGGTTAGGACTAGTGTAGGATTTCCCGAATTATTGCCGATAAAAAAATTAAAAAAATTACACAGATGATAGCAAATAGGTTCGGATAGAAGTCAATCAAATTAGGTATGGTTCATTACCCATAGCTTATAAGTTCAAACTGATAATTATAGATCAGCTCATTCCACCATATGCAAATTACAAGAAGCCCTAAAAAAAGGAGAAGAACTTGGATGAAATGTCAAGTATGTAATTATTTATCATAGAACAAACAAAAGAGGTTATGTTTAGGACCGAATAATTGTTTGGAGATTATAATGTACCTTGAAATTTACTTTTCAAGGTTTTAAGCCATGCAACTGTGGTTGTGCCAAAGCAAGCGAATTATATTGTGACATCTAAACCAAATAACTGTGCCTTGTATGATTGACTTTGGTTCAAAAACGCTAAGTTTAAATGATATGAGCATATGATACTTATCCTTATTCTAGGTGGCGGAAACTATGGACATTTCCTTGGGTCATGTGTGTTTCACATAGATATTGTGTATTTATCACTTCAAGGAGGAGCAGAGTACCTAGTAACAGTAGATTGAGCATCATGGCGCAATCTATCTGATAGTGCAATAGCACCAATGATGCCTTCACCTTCACGCCCAACGTAGACAATTGTTTTTGAATCGTTTGATAATGATATCCCTTCAGATGGCTGATGCATCACAGCTAGCTCCATATTTCTGACATCAGATGGGTTCGTCCTACTTTGAAAACGTTCACGGACCCAATCTAAACTGCCAACTGCAACTAGACGGCCATCTACTTCTGCTAGGGTTCCAAACCCCGGTTCTGTTAATTGTCCTCTAGTGACTGGAATAGTTAAGTTCAACGATTCAGCCTTATTTACAATGGCTTGTGCAATTGGATGTGATGCTGTTTTCTCCACAGCTGCAGCGATATTAAGTATTTCGGAGTCTTCATAGATAAGAGAAGCCACAGCTGAAACAGTTGGTTTTCCTTCTGTGAGGGTGCCTGTCTGAACATTGAGAGAAGGTTGTGTTAAGACTCGAGTTCTTGAATGATCCAGGGTAAACAGCCTAGATATCTCTCAAAAGTAGTACTCTGTGTGTGTGCGTGTGTGAAAGATTACCTTGTCAATGGCAACATAATCTATGCTAGCTAAGCGTTCTAATACATCTCCTCCTCTTATAAGAAGTCCTTGCCTAGCTCCTGCTCATTTTATGATGCAAGGGTGATTAAGTTATGCTCAAAACAATGTGTGTAAAACAAGTAGAGGTTCTACAGCAAATGGAAGGACTCGGAAAACTAAGCAACGATGATTGATGTGAAATAGACTGAACTTCTGATCAAGTTAGAAGATGTACCAAGAGAGGTGCCAACTAGGATTGCTGTAGGTGTGGCAAGGCCCAGTGCGCATGGGCAAGAAACTACCTGCACAAGTAATTTAAGGAATTAATTAAGGTTCTTTTTTCTTTCAACTTAAATAAGATTCCCAACTTCTAATCCTGGTTTAAGGGAATTGCATAGCAAATTACTGACTAAATAATTTTTTATCAGAGTTACTGACTAAATAATGGCATCAAGTTTTCACATAATAACCGTATACAGCAATGCACAGTCAAAATTCTGACTATCTCTTAATGTACTTGATAACTATAAGATGCATAAGATGGGCACATACCATGTCTTCCGGTCCTTTTATAAATATCAGTGTTATTTTAAGATGAAAAAAACATCTGCACATAAGTTTACTCACCAAGACATCAACAGCAAGTTTCAAGCTTAAAAGCAAAGGATCTCCATCTTCCCCAGCAAGATCGCTGAGCAAGACATCAGGAAAAATGTGTGTCCCAATATAGTACCTATACATGAATGCAATGAGGCATATACCAAAATAAAAAACTAGCTAAAAACATTTTAATTGGAAGAGAAACTACTTATGATGCCATGAAAATATAAGTTGGACAAGAAGAAAGTAATTTCATAGATTTTTTGGACGCCGAGGAGAGGACTAATCAATATTCATCAGTTAGGACTAAATTTATCAGGCATATTCAACATTTCTGATATCACTAATCGTTAATTTATAAGAAAAGTTGAAGGTGTTTTGTGTGGCATAGTAAATGTAAGCAAACATTAACAAAAGTACGGTTAAAACTCAGCTCAGATTATACGAGACCTAGTATAGTTATTAACAGGCTGACTAACCTACACAACCTATATCAAATCTCAATTTTGGGTTGAAAACATGCATACAGGTTCTTTTTATAGTATAAAGGAGAGCATGTATGTGACTCAAGCATTTCAGATTATTCAATCAGTGCTCTTTCCTCTATATCCCATATTTAAGCATGCCCATAGCAAATGCATACCAAAAAGCAAATGTTCCCGCTGAAAGAGTCATTATACTGTATACAAATGGGCCAGCTATTGAATCCGCAAGCCTCTGTATTGGTGCTTCACGGCCTTGGGCATCCTCAACCTGGAAATCCCAACATGATAAGGTTTCAGTACATAGTCAAACAAGTCAGATTTCGTGCATATGCAGCATTTCAATTAGTCATATGCTTATTGACTATATCAAGCATATATTTAATATGAAGCAAAAAATTTCTGTTCTTAAAAGGTTTTTCGAGCCATTCACATCAGTGCGGTAAGTTCCCAATATCATATTAGACCTAGTAAATAAGCGGAAATTTCCTCCATTCTATGTAAATCTACTCAACTCAATCATTCAGTAACACATCATACCTATGACGTATAGATATTTGAAGAAATTAATTGATAAAATATGAATACATATCTTAAGAACCAGATTCATCCACTTGTTTTACTCTTCGGTCCTCGATGTGAAGCAGATAATTTCTATATTCAGAGTTGAATGTTAGACAAAAGGATAGTTTGTGTAAACTTCAATGTGCTGTTTGTGAAAGATAGCTTTAGAGATGCATAGAGTAAGCATGGAGCCCTGAAGATGGATGCCTTGAACTCAAGACTGATCACACTAGCCCAACTTCTTTTTCAAGGAAAACAATATTCAAGAAGTGCCAAGTGTTCCTTTAAATTGCTAGATTAAACAATGCTTTAAAATGTATACTTGCCCATGTTTAACCAATTTCATCACATGCTATTGTTGTGCCTCACTCACCCACATGTGAGGTTGCTTTCAAACAAGTAACACTGAAACAATTAGAGAGCTATTTGTCTTTGTACCTTAGGAATGCAATACAATACAACACTATAATTTGCACAATCAGAGAGGGACAAACCATGCGAACAATCTTGGATATAGTTGAGTTGGAGCCAGTCGAAGAGGCCTCAATCCTTAAAGGACCATCCTGAAATGGATTGCAAATTAGTAATCAATGGGAAATAATTTTATGAATACAATGACAACTCTTTTTGTCTCTTTACTTGCACTCTATGTATACCTTATGTATATTGTTAAAACTATTTTTGTCTCTTTACTTGCACTCTAAATATACCCCGTGAATTTTGTTAAACTTACGCCAACATAAAAGCTTAAGCTATTAGGTTAAGAGTCCAACTAGTGCATAAGTTGGGTCACTAAATCCCCATTCTTTCAATGAGGGACACTTCAACACTCTCTTACGTGCATGCCATGCAAAACGAAGGGCCTCACACATGGACCAATAATATATGGAAAGAGAGGTAGCACAAATGGGTCACAAAACCAATATCCAACTAATATATCGCGTGACAATCAATAAGAATACTAGAGATATAAGAACACTCAAGTGTATATCAAAATAATTATAATACAATAAGACATCAATTTCTTCAGAATTCCTCCCTTTCTATAACAGTTAAAAGTCATATCATGATCATACCCAATTTATCGTTCCTGCTGAAACTGTTAAACCTTTCTCCTTAAATACAGGAAGTGATTCTCCTGTTAGCATGGATTCATCCACCACACTCCTTCCTGCAAGAACTTTACCCTGTGCAGATATTCTAATATCAGCAAATGTTTAATATGTAGAATGCTTATATAGTTATATAGACAGGCGTAAAAGGGTATTGTCTAAAATGACATAGGGCACTTCCTGGTTTTCAGCAAAGAGACGAACTATCTATATAACCTTACAGTTCAACTTAATTTCTTCTTGAATTTATCATTGAAAAATGGCATATTATTGAAGAAAAAAAGCTTACGTCTACTGGAATTGTTTCACCAGGTAACACCAGCACTGAGTCTCCAACTCTAATATCATCAGTTGGAACCTCAACACAAATTGCATCGGAACAAAGTACATTGTCAGCAGTGGAATCACTGTCTGAGGAAGTAATCACAAGTCGTGATTGAGTGGATATCAAAGACTGCAAAAATGATCAGTACAAGGCATAAGTTTCCAATGACCAATAAAATAAACAAAAGGATAGCATTGAATAAGAAATCAAGAAAGCATTCTTTTCAAAATTTAAATGATATAAAAGAAACTTATTTTGACTCACTAATAGTTCATTCATATCGCTTGATGCCCCGATCCTTGCCTTTTCTTCAAGTGAACGTCCTAACAGCACAAAACCAAGAAGCATGACCTGCATACTAAAACCAGGATCCTTGAATGAGAATTTTACCACCAAGTTAAATTGTAGATTTCTCAAACTTGGCTTAAAGTCAGAGATTCTTATAGGTACACGCAGAAACATGACAACATTGAAAAAGCATCATATGAAAGCAAAGCAAGTCACCGGTTCATCGAAGAATGAAGCATCCCATTGAAGCCCGGGGTTAAGAAGTGAGACCTGAATAATAACAGAACATAAGAAGGCATAATCAGCCAAAACCAAATCGAATCTATCCAGAAATATGCAGGGAACCTTGATCCCAGTTCCCGCCATTCAGAAATTTTCTCACCGCACTTATGGTAAAGGCTGCAATGGATCCAAATCCCACTAGAGAGTTCATATTCGGTGATCCCTTCCTCAGAGCCATCAGGCCATCAAAAAGCAAGTCTGCAATATATACTATATAGTTTCAATAATCACACAGAAACAGAAGTGCCCGTGTTCTTCAAGAAGACCACAACTCAATTTTACTTCACACACAATGCTAAATACATATGTAGAAGATGAAACAAGGCTATGAATAACATATAGAACACACATCTCATACTAAACTTGTTGAGGAAGAGTTATAGGAACTCTATCCAAATAAAATGTAAAATAATCATTCCCCAGATACTAATTACATACACACGTCACACAAATAGTTCTTACAACAGGCACAATACACAAACTAGAGATAGGAAGACGGGGAATGCCAACTCACCTCGTCCTGGCCCCAACAGAGCCCCCAATGCCAAACCGTAGAAGATGAAACAAGACCATGAATTACAGATAGAATACACATCTCATACTAAACTTGTCGATGAAAAGTTATAGGAACGCTATCCAGACAAAATGTAAATTATACGATACCCCCGACACTAATTGCATACACATGCCACGCGAATAAAAACTACACTTATAAACAGACTAAAGACATGAAGATGAGGAATGCCGACTCACCTCGTCCTGGCCCCAACAGAGCCCCCAACGCCAAACCGCCCTTAACATAGGAATTGTGCAGCAGTTCCCAAAAGGGTCCTAAAACAATAAGGGCAATCAATATCAGGATCAAACTTCAAAGCACTTCATAGTTCATACTACAGCTACTAATTCGGAAGTGCATTTTCAAATACACCAACATTGAATCAAAACCCAACATGGAAATTTCTCGCAAACCAAACAACCGTCTAAAATATAATTCTTCATATACGAATCATCAAACTCAAATTCTCAATAATGAAATGCATTACCATGAAGAACATGAATCCCAAGAGAGTGCAGCACATGAGAAGCGTGGGATCCACAGCACAGAGCCACCAGAGTCCACGCAAACGCAACCCGATTCCTGCTCTTCGCCAGCAGATCCTCCTTCCTCCTCGCCATCTCCCTCCACTTGCTCACATTCTCCGCCACCCCCTTCCCCGAAACCCTCCTCTTCGCCGGAAACCCGCACTCCGTCAGCCTCCGCGCCAGGCTCTCCCCGACGCCGACCTCCCCCAAAACCTCCGTCCGGAGCCGAATCGCCGCCGTCTCGGTCAACATGTTGACCACCGCCGACTCGACCCGCTCGTCGGCGGCGAGGACCGACCTGACCCGCGCCACGCACCCGCCGCACATCATCCCGGTCACGTCCAGGAGAACCGACGGCGATGGCTCGTGGCTCCGGAGAGATCTCGAACCCGAGGTCGAGTCCGATTCCGGCTCCGGCGAGGGTTGAGTCCTGGTCTCGAGCGCGTTTCTGATGATGCTCGGGTTGGGGAATTTGGGGCTGGAGCGAGGGGGGACGCTGAAACGGCGTCGTATCGGGAGGTTCGCGAGCTTTCTGGTGGAGGAGACGAAGGAGAGGCTCGGGTCGAGCGAGAGAGAGAATCGGAGAAGATGGGTCGTCATTGTGTGAACAGTACAGAGTTGAGCACCGGACGAGATCGGTGAAGAGGAGGGAGGGAGTGGTGGTCGTTGAATAATGGATTGCCACGTCATAGACTCGTGATCCTATAATCTGATAAATTGTCAACTACTCAAATTTTATAAAATAAATAGTTACGATTTTTCGTTTTTTTTTTCAAAATATGGCTGTGAATTTATTAATTTTTATAAATTGAGTACATTTGGCCAAATCGATGAAATATCCTATATGTTATTTTTTTTAAAAATTAAAAGAATATTTTTCGACTTAAACTTTTCAGTTTTGTTTTTCATCTCCCGCACGTCATTAATTTGTTATGGACTTTACTTTGTTCGATCAGAAAAATATTTTTTTTCAGATAGGCGTGCCCAAAAATAACATAACCAAAAAGAGCTAATTGATTTAGTTCAAAATCAAACTAAAACTCTATTCATTTGATTTTGGTTTATAAAAATTGAATCGAAGACTGAACTGTATGGACACGTGGCTCATTTTAAGTCATCGATTCTTATTAATTAGGCCTAAAATATTTGGTCAACAAAAATAAGTCAAAATCTCCCCTAAATGTTAGAATTCATGAAAATTTGTTAAAAGAAAATCTTACCTTCTACTGATAATAAGTCAAACCAATCTAATTTATAAGAATTTCATGAAATCGATTAATAACAATTTGAACCAAGTTTTATCATCGGTTTGGTTTCGTCTTGGAACTCAAAACCGACATTTGAACACCTGCTCACATGTCATCATAGTTGAGAGAAAAACTTATGAACTCGAGTTTGAAAACATTACTTTAGACGAATGTACACATTTCACAGTTTTTTTTGTATAGATTTACAGCCATTTTTTATAAAATTTGAATAGTTAACTATCGGTTTCTACAAAATTTGAAAAGTTGACATCCTCTTCTATAAAATTTGAATAGTTGACTTGTACTTCTTTGCAATTTACTCTTCTCCATCATTTGACTGCCATGCTGTCTCCAATCAGAAACTTCCACGAGTAAACACCAAACGTCGTCGTTCCACAGCTCCCGCTAGTCTCTCTCTCTCCTAATCCACAGCTCTGCTTCACTCATTCTCTTTGTGTGTCTCTGTTCACAGATAAGCGAAAATGGCGTCGAAGGACTCGAGCAATGGCGGCACTGAGAGCAGAAGCTGCGCGGAGACGAAGAGCGTCCCAAACTGCGTCGTTTTGTCGTCAGCGTTGGGTCAAGCACCGTTTCTGAGACCAATGGGGCCAAGCCTCGACACGGCGGTTCCTCTGAAAATGGTTCGGGAGCTTCACTGTTCTATAGCTTCCACGGCCGATAATTTCTTCAGGTTCATGAACTCGGTGGCTTCTCAGAACCCGATTCTCAGGAAAATTTCATCGATTTCTTCGGATTTTAACAATTTCACCCAGGTGCCGTACACCCCCTTTTTTATTTATCGTGTGTTTAATTGGTTTTGCTTCAATTTATTTGTGGGTTTGTCTTGAAATTCTAATTTACTTCAGTTTTAGTGCTATTGTTAGCATTTGGTGAACAGTATTGTCAAATTTTGTATGATATTGAAAGCAGTAGTAAAATTACATGGTTTGCCATTGGAAACAACTAAATTTGGCTGTTTAGGGCTGATTTTTTCACTAAAATGAGTTTTTTGGGTAGTTTTTGCTGTTGAGAAGCTGAACAAGAAGTCAAGTTTAGTGAAGTATTGGCTCTTCTTAGGTTTGTGCATGTTAGAGGTGATCTTCAATTTATTGTGGGTTTGTCTTGAAATTCTAAATTTACTTCAATTTTAGTGCTAATGTTAGCATTTGGTCAACAGTTATGTCAAATTTTGTATGATATTGAAAGCAGTAGAGTAAAATTACATGGTTTGCCATTGGAATCAGCTAATTTTGGTTGTGGGACTGATTTTTTCATTAAAATGAGCTAAAAACACTTTTTGTGGTAGTTTCTGTTGTTGAGAAGCTGAATAGATGTCAAGTTTAGTGAAGTATTGGCTCTTCTTAGGCTTGTGTGTGTTGGAGTTGATATTTGTTTTGGTGCAAAGGGGAGAGTTATGTTGTTTCTAGCTTGAGTACTGAATTGGACTAATGCTTCAGGTTGTGCGGAGGAACCACAGAAATATGAACTCCTCTCTTGCCCGTCACAACTTTGCTGCCATTTTACCGAGCGATTCAGTGGTGGCTCTTGTGGTGTCTAGTGGTTTCCAGAATTTCTTGAACCTCTACAACGCGGTGCTGGTCTGCAGGCTTGTTTTGACGTGGTTTCCCAATACTCCTCCTGCAATCGTTGGCCCTCTCAGGTGAGAAAGAGCTTTCTCGAACATCATGTAGGACTATACTCATGTAAAGACCACTGAACATACTCTATAAACCATCACACTGCATTGGAAAATCCATGGCCTTTGAAATGAATATGATGGTGAAGTTTTGTGAACTTATGACACTGTCATTGAGTTTTAGGTGGTGGCATTTTGTGGTCTGCTTTGTGCATATAGCATTGAACTTCTGTTTGGCAAATTTAAGTATAAAATTACTAATATGATTTATTTCATGTTTTGGTTGCTGGTGAAGTTTTGTGAACTTATCTAAAATACATAACTTTTATAGTGATGGTGGCATTTTGTGGTTTGCTTCGTGCATATAGCATTGAACTTCTGTTCTTTTTGGCAAATTCAAGTCCAAATTACTTATGTGATTTCTTTCATGTTTTGGTTGTCGGTGAAATTTTGTGAACTTGTGACACTATCATTGAGTTTGAGCTAGTGGGTTTTATATGAAATACATAACTTTCGTAGGGATGCTAGCAATTTGTGGTCTGCTTTGTGCGTATAGCATCAAACTTTTATCCTGTTTGGCAAATTTAAGTATAAAATTACTTATATGATTTCTTTCATGTTTTGGTTGTCGGTGAAGTTTTGTGAAATTATGACACTATCATTGAGTTTTAGCTGGTGGGTTTCATCTAAAATACATAACTTTCGTAGGGATGCTGGCAATTTTTGGTCTGCTTTGTGCATATAGCATTGCATGTCTATTTTGTTTGGCAAATTTAAGTTACAAATTACTTAGGTGATTTCTTTCATGTTTTGATTCAGCACTATATGCGATCCATACTTGAACTTATTCCGCGGTATCATCCCACCACTCGGAGGGACCTTGGACCTTTCTCCCATACTGGCGTTCCTCGCTCTAGATGTCTTTACAAGCAGCGCTGCTGCACTTCCCGCTGAACTTCCAAAAACAGAATCTTCTCAAGGCAATCTTTCACTTTCATCACACACAAGCCGCTCCACATCGGGAGACAAATGGATGACAAGGCTCCGCGGAAGCAGGTCAAAAAAAAGTTGTGAGTAGTACTTGTTAATTACCCCGTGATCTGAAAATTTCATCGCTTCAACTGTTGTAGTCTTCTGCACATGCATTCTCTCTCTTTCTTTGCTGAAATCTTACAACATTGTGATATATTCTAATAGTCAACTCCCAGCTATTTCTTGACTTCTTCTAGCTGAATTACATAATGTGATATATTTTAGTTGTGTTGTGTCTTCTAGAATTAACCGTTTGTGGATTGTTCTGTTTATTTAACTTATAAATGTGAAACTGCAGTAACAACGTGCATTAATTTGTTTTTACAGAACTTATATGGTTAACTTAGATCGTTACCTGTGTCTAGTCTGAGAGTGATATGATAGAAATTGAGATCATGTCTTGTATGTCAAGTCCAACCTCATCCCAATAAACCCGAGCATTCCCTCAAAACCTGCACCTAGAGAATAGCAGTTGCTCTTATATTTCTAGTCGAGAAGAAGAAAAAAACATAAATAATAAGAATATATATTAGGCAGCAGCATCAGATACCAAATAATTATGCTGAGCATCCATTACAAAAAAGAAATTTGTTTAGTGGAGAATAATCTTATCCCTCTCCACAGTTTACAAAAAATAAAACTTCATCAATAAGCTTCTTACAAGAGCATATTTTCCGATTTCTGGAAGGATTCTCCATCAAGGAGAGTTCAAATACAGAAATACCATAGCCTCTTCACACCATGCCCTGAAACATTTTAAGCGTGTCATATTTGATATTTCTTATACTTTAGACCAGTATATACTTTACACAAATTCGAGTTATATCATCGTGTGAAGGGGCGGAGAAGGAAAAAGAGATAGGTTCTTGTTCTTGTAGAGACTTGTGTTCCTGAATGGAGGTAGGAGGAGCGAGAACCAGTTACAGCTCGGGCAGGTTTTACTCGCACAGGGCAGTGGCCATAGGGTTGGCCATTCTCGGTGTGTTCTCACCTCTGCTCATCGATCAGAGACAAGTAGTCGAGCCAGAGGACGAGGAGGAATCCATCTTCCTCGCTCTCTGGCTGCCTCTGCTGCTCCTGGTCCTGATTTTGGCCATCTCTCTGTCACTGTTCTTTGACCGCAGCTTCAGCAGCTTCGATCCTTACTGGATTCACAGGGTTGGTGGTTCCTCTGGTGGCATTCTTGTGATTCTCATGGTTCTTGCTCTGGTTTTGAAGTTTAAACATAGTTTCTGAGCTTCCATGTCTGATAGGTCAATTTTTGTGTTGTGTTGTGCTGTGTTTGGTTTTAGGTTTTTACTGTTTCAGAGATCATTCATGGCTTGCAAGCGTGTTTTGGGTTAAGGTTGAAACTGCAGTTAAAGATCTTGACAAGCTTCATCTGTGAAATTGAGTTTTGGTACCTTGGTCAAATATTGGTAAATTTATTTGGCATTCACTTGTTTTGATCCATTTGTTGAGGATATGAAACTGAAAAATCTGTTCTCCATATACTTTGAAATTACATATAGAACATGCTCATTATAAATCTTTAACCTCAAGAACTTGTTATCATACAAAAGTTACATCTGAATGCAAGTTACAAGGGAAAGAGAATTTCTTATGTCATTGATGTTTTTTTAACAAGACTTGAGATCTAGACGAGTTCAGAGTGAAAAGAAAAATTGGCAAGCTCGAGCTGAAATAATAATATTATTTATTTTGATATTTTAAAATATTAATAATTTAAGGGGCATTTTCATCATTAAGAAGAATTTTGGCTAAATTGAAATAATTTCCCTCTACTTTTTGCCATTTACTCTAAAAAGGAATTAATGTTTTCTATTTGTTAAGAAAAATTGGCAAGCTCGAACTGAAATAATAATATTATTTATTTTGATATTTTAAAAAATTAATAATTTAAGGGGCATTTTCATCATTAAGTTTAAGGCATTTTTTGCTAAATTGAAATAGTTTCCCTCTACTTTTTGCCATTTACTCTAAAAAGTAAATAATGTTTTCTGCTTGTTTATTATCAGCTAAAAATAGTTCTTTCCTTTTAAAATAATTTATAAAGAGGCTGCTATTGCTAACAAGCATTTATATGTACGGATGGCGTGCAAAAAGACATCAAGCCAGCTTAGGACAAAAATGATATTTTAGCATAAGATATTTATACTTTTTCGAATAATAAAATAAATATAACACATTATTATCTTATAATAATGATTACTGACAATTTAAGAACAATCTCCTACTTACAAGCTTCACCACTAAAAATATTTATATATAATTTAGGAATGTACTCCCCTACAAACCATATTTTAATTACAAACAATCAATTAAATTCCTATTTTACATCTATTTTATTATTTAAATAATTTAATTAAATATATAAAGAGCATATTAGTTAATAGATTGGATGATTTAACTAAAATAATTAATTTTAATTTATTGAAACATGTTATATTTTTTTGAAACATCTTTCATTTTTTAGCATTGTAACGAGATGTTAAATCAGTTGTAACGAGTGGAGAGATGTAATGAGGATCTCGGGTTCCATACTATAGTCAATGGGTAAATCCTATTGGAAAAGAGGTATAACGAAGATTCTGGGTCAAAAAAACAAAATAAAATTTTCACCTAAATGCCTTATCGTGTGGTCCAAAATTAATTTGTAGGTTTTTGTTTGAAGTATAGGTTTATATAATTGATTACAACCCTATAATTTATAGGATATATGACATCAACAGTTATTGGTACTTGTCCATAACCCAATGGGCTCCATATACAAATAACAAAATCAAGAATCTGGGCTTATGGCCCATCATAAGAGTGAGCCCAGCCCAGCATAGGCCCAATCATTCCACAATTGACTTCCTATCAGATCCTAGACGGAGCATTACTTGCGAGCTACAGTCTACGTAGCTTCGTTTATAAATAAGGCGTGTGTATTTTTTTTTAAATGTAAAAGTGAATTTTATTAATTAAATAAATAGCGACTAACCCGGTATCAAACCGGACAGTTGAAACTACAAATGGTGGGACAGACTCCTCACCATAATCTCAGCAACTGTTAGTTAAAACAAACTTAGTCAATTCGTGAGTCATTTGATTACTAGCGAAATAAATAAGAAGACATGTGCTGATAGTGAATAGTCTGCAACACGATTCGCCAATGATTCTTCCAAAGTTGTTCAGCTTGACCCGTTTAGCATCATGTAGAGCCACGACCATCACCTCATACGAATGGAGAAACCCCGTAATCCCGTTGTAAAATGCTTTAAACAGACATCTATGATAACCCCGGAGACCAATCGACTCGAACAAGTTAGCATCATGCAGAGCCACGGCCTCCACCTCATTCGGATGGAGAAA
>JAYMTP010003158.1:0-17654 GCA_036897365.1 Geranium brycei | reverse complement strand
CGGGTACCATGACTAGGCCATGGTAGGTATGGATTTGGCCGTGGCAAGGTTGACCATGGGACCGTGACTGAGTAATTGGCCACGGGCCCGTGGTGAAACCATGGAATTGGCCACGGGCAGTGGCGCCCTGGAAAAGGGGCCACAGTGCGGCAAAGATTGGCCACGGCCCCGTGGCGAGTTGACGTGAGATATATTTGCGGAAACGATTTCCGTAAATATTTGTCATACCTTGAGCCAGATAAAGTCGTCGTTTCGTTTTAGAGAAACTGACACTTTAGACGCTTTATGCGAGATTAGCTTTTCACCAGAAAACTCACAGTTAGAGGAGGGGACTGATTCTAGCAGGTTGATTCCGTCTAAACTTCGAAATAAGGCGCGCCCGTGTGGATACCAGTAAAGGGCGGGTAACGTCTCTCGAAGTACTGATTTTACCACCAACAAAGCCGGATCTACAAAGGTATAATCCGACTAATTATTGGCATGATTAAATCTAGAATTGCTTAGATCTTGTGACCGGAAATGGAGTTATGTTATTTTCGTTCTGCTGCGCATAACTCTGATTGGATCCTCCATTTCCCAACAAAGTGTTATTATCCCTTTAAATAATAATGGATTCCATATCACTACGATAAATTATTTTAAGTGTCAGTTCAGAACGAAAAATATTTTTTCGATATCATTTTACCTTAATGTCGTTAAAATAAATGAATGGACAAAATACTATTTAATTTTCAAATTTTATTAAATGTTGAAAATACCCTGTGTTGAAACATGATCGCACCCTCATGGGGTGGGCCTAGATTTGATGAAGTGGGTCTGTGAGGAATTGAGTCGAACCGATAAGGCTGGTTTGGGCTTAGGGGGGAGCAGACCCAATGTGATGAGGGCTTAGTGTGGAGAGGAGATATTATTAGGAATTCCATATGTGAGTCCATGTCTCACATCGAAAGTGTACGTGGTATAAGAAGAGTTTATAATCATATAAGACTCAAGACCCACCAGACAAGTCTTTTGGGTCAAGAGGTGAGCTCTAATGTGTATGTGGGTTTTTCTTGTGGTGTGCTCCTCCTTGGTAAGATCTAGTTCTCCCCAACGAGTGGTATTAGAGCCAGATTTGCACAGATCTCATTGAGCCGACAGGCCGATCGCATAGTTGGTCGCATGGTTGAATCGAGTTAGGTAGGCCAGTAGGATCCAAAAACATGATGTGATAGGGCTCAATGTGGAGGGAGGTTGTCAGGATTCCACATGTGAATTCTCATGTCCCACATCGGAAGAATATGAGGTATAAGGAGAGTTTATATACTCATTACATCCAAGACCTAACAGGTTAGTCTTTTGGTTCAGATGTGGAATCTAATGTATATATGGGCTTTCTTGTTTTGTGCTTCTCCTTGGCAAGGCCCGGTCAGTTCTCTCCAACACTTATTACATCACATCACACCATAGGATATACATCGACAAAAATTAACTTATCTCGTTACACCATATGATATATATTCATACCCAAAACTTAACGCTTTTTGAAATACATTCAAGTAGAAAATATACTTTTTGATAACATTGAGATCTCATTACATCTTTAATCCCATGTGTCCATTAAAAATTTTCATCTACAACAAAAAGCCATCCACATAAACAAAATGACTCTAGTACACAATTATTCTTAGCACAACCAAAATGATTATGACCATCTCCACCAATGTCTACATCCGCTTATTTGTTTCTTCATGTTCAATAAGTAGTTGCTCGTAAAATTTCTTTCGTTCTTCAAGCTCCAACTCAATACTATATAGTTTAGCTTCTCTACCAACTTTTTCTTGCTAAAGAGTTCATTATTCTCGTCTCCGCTCCTACTCGTTGTTTCCATGCTTTTGATTCTTTGGTATAGATCCGGCGGCATTTTTCTTCTAAAAGTACATGTCTTTGAATCAATTCATTTGTTGATGTCCTAAGGAGTCCACCTCTCTCGGGCCTCGACTACGTGCAACCGTACACGGTCGTGCAAGTAATAAAATCGATAAATACCGGGTTGAATTTCACAGAGACCAAATAAAGATTAATTATCTAGCTAATTTGTGTTGGCGTAATATAAATGACTCGGTTAAATTTGTTTGTGTGTGTGAGGCAAAAATGCCCAAGTGTAACTTTAAATAGAAATTGATATTAAATAGAACGAGAACTTAAAGCGGAATTAAAGCAAAGAAGTCAAGCAACCAATGGTGTTAACTTCGAACCCAATTTTATTTTAATTAGATAAAATTCACCAAATTATACTAAATTGTTATCCTAAGTTTTAATTCGGCAATCCTACCTCTCGATATTGGAATTGACTCAATCTCTAACTCTTGGCTTGCCGCTAAGCATCAACAATAATTAGAAAAGGCATTAAAACCACTACCCTAGGATTAGAGATTGAGTTAATGAGTACTAGCCAACCCTAAATCTCTAGGGTTTTTCTATGCTACAAGTGAGATCATTTATCAAGAAATCCCTCTAAAACAAAATCAATATTCTTGTAGATCAATCAAGAAATACAATTAAAAACAAATAAACTTCCACAACTAAAGCACAATTTCATACCATCATGAGTTAGTCTAGGGGTTAAGGCCTAAATAAAAATTTGCTTTTTATACTCGGACAATTGTTCCTGCTTAACGACAGTTGAGGGTTGATCGTAGATTTCAGTATTTAAGCTACGGCTGACTTGACATTTTTCTCACATAATTATAACTGACTAAAATTTTACACTGAGAATTTTTTTTCCTCACTCAATTACATTTTCCGTCAATTTGGAGCTAATACCATCAGTTTTCATTACAAAATACCGTAGATTACTATTCAAAATTTCAAAATCATGCCATTAAACACTACCTCTCTGGTTTGGTTTGGATCGAATTGAACCAGACCAGACCGGGCTGAATTAGACTGGACCAATTTGGACCAGTCTTCTTCCTCCTCATATTTTGGTGCGCCCGATGGCCACCGTCATCTTCTCCATCGTCGGCTAAGAGCAGTACTCGACACCACAGACGGAGCTGAGCGCCTCCTCTCCAGCAATCGAGCCAAATCTCAAGTATGGGACTATGGGAGCAGCCTCTACGACTCGTTCGAGCTCTAATCCCTAGAACTCCACCTCAACTCCGCCATAACCGACACGCTCCGCCTCGCCACCACCTCTCCAGCAAGCCTCGCCGCTGCACGAGCTTTTATGGTCTTTGGTTCAGATCTGCTGGTGACGAACTCACCGTCATCGACACCAGATTGTTTAGGGATCCGCCCATGGCTTGAACTCTTTTGCTGATGAAATGATGGTAGATCTTGGAGAAAATCTTCAAATCTTGAAGGATGTGTTCTCAAAGTTGAGATAAAACTTATAGAATGAGAGTTTTTTTAGAAAGGAAGCTAGGATTTCATCACTTAAGTGACACATCCAAAATCCGGTACACGGCCCTGTCCTCTAGGCCACACGGGGTCAGGTCATACAATTGACTTTCGTTGACTACGTCACACCTCGGACAAAGGCTTTTCTTCATTGCAGGCCCACGGGCTCATACGGAAAAGCTCCAATTCTTCAATCTTGGGCTCCCTTTTTGCGTCGTCCAAAAAATGCATCATTCAACCTTGTTTTCTATGACACGAGAAACAAATTACCCGTCAAAGCATAGTGTGGCAAAGAAAACATATATATGGACCAAAGGGTTGAAAACACTCAAGTGCGGGTCAAGGTACACAGAAACGTCGAACGTGAATGCACCTGCATCACCATTGGAAAAAAAATTGCACCTCATGTTGTTCTAATAAATTAAAAGTGAAAATTCATAAATTGTAAATTTGTTAACACGTTCAAAATTCATACCGTGAATAATAATACATATTACCAACACTTGTTTGATCAACTGGTTAAACACTTATGCTTAGGTATTAGTGGCAATATCAGTCCCCTTCTACGTAAAAGCGTGTCTTATTACTGATACAATAATTTTAAAAACTTTAAGAATCACAAATTTGGTCCTGCATTGCTTGATCATAACATAGTTGAGTTCAAATCTTGATTCACAACTTGCCGATAAAAAAATAACAATACATATTGGAAATCAGAAATACAAACCAGCACTAATTATGAAAGCTCATCTATACCATAAACAATTATGAAGCTCTAATCCTTCATCCACCGTAGATTATCATCAAAAAACAGACCCAGCCCCAATTCGTATTCACCAAACACGAGCATCACAAAAATCCAACTGCAAATCCGTCATAAACCCAAGACCCTCACCAGAATTTGTACTCAACAAACATGAAAATCACATAAATAAACCCACTTACTAATAACCTTCCACATCCGACGAACTAAAATCTGATAAAATATTAAATGTGAGTGGTAGTTTGAAGCACAAATCACCCGAGAATTAAAAAAGGTAATTCATACTTATTAGCTTTTGCAGAACTAGAGTGGGCGATTTGGGCCATAAGTGAATGTGATTCAGTCTTTTTATTAGGATAAAACCCGCTGGAGTAGAATAAATAAATGATTATAAAAATTGACCATCAAAATTTACGAGACAAGTTAAGTATCCATCGATTAGGGTATTGTTGTCCAAATAACTCTGTACAAATTTCGCCAATATGAACATATAGACAGAGAGAGACCTTCTCAATATGGTATTGTATTATGTCGCAAATTTTCCTTCACTGATTTGGTTCTCATCTGGTGATTCCGTTGATGATATTTTCGGCTTCCGAGAATATCCATAACCAAGAGAACTCCCACTGGTTTCACATAGCTGCAAATTTAACACACAAAAAAGGTTACATTTGTTTGAGAAAAACTAAAGTTGATTCCCAACTTCCTTGCTCAGCAAGCCAATCAAATTTATATTTGAAATATAAAGATCACATGATATTGCATACCTCTGTAAGCTCCGAAAGGTGGCGAGATCTAAATTCATTGATTGTTGCCGTGATCTCGGACATGGGCAGTTTAGCCTAAACAGGGAAACAATTTTGTGCAAATGTACAGCACTTTAGCTCCATATAACAGTAATGCGGACATATATTCAGAATTCAGCAGGCTAACATGTATATTCATGCAATTACCAATTCAACCTTAAGCAAAAGGGCAGGCCAGCATGCAATAAAGATATGTTGAACAATCTATGCTAGGTACTAAATCCCGGATTAGAGCGGTACATAATATTAGATGATATTGTTGGTTGACATTGGCTCCTCGTGGCTAAAATGTCACAAGTACTATGCAAATGAGCAATACTATCTCATCTTTGAACTATGCAATATTCAACCAACTCAGTCAGCTGTGCACTACATTCCATTACCTTGTAGTATAAATAAATTCAAACATAAGTTAAAACCACCGCATATCAAGATGTGTTGCAATTTGGTGATAATGTCTACCTGAGAAAGAACAGCAGCCGCTAATTGCAGACTCGGTTCTAAAGTCTCTGGCACAACCTGTAATGATTTGTCAGAGAAAATTATGAATAGAAAGATTTAAGAAATTAGTAAATAGCCTTTGTCATCTCAAATTTACTGTATTTACTGCCAGACCAATGGAAACCGAAAATATAGTGGTGTTTAATGTATATTCATATTTATAGTGAAATTAAGAATCTTGTTAGATGAGGTATCACAATATACCGCAGTAGCTCCAGCCTTTTCCAAATTTAGCCCGTGATCAACATCATGAGCACGAACAAAAGTCTTTACGTTGGGGAAATATTTGCTCAAGGCCCAAACAGTTCTATAATTTGCACCAGGGCTATCCAAAGTAATTGCTGCAGCACAAGCTCTTTCTGCACCAACTTTGTGGAGAACCTACTCATTCAGAATTAACAGCATCAGATTAACATGAATTCCTTGCGAGTACATTTTTTGACAGACTGAATTACCTCTCGACTACCAGCATCGCCAAAATAAACAGGAAGGTCTAATGCACGCCCAACTGAAACTCTATCACTGAATTACACAAAATATGAACCGAAGTTATATTCAATATAAGCCTTAACTATTTAATAAGATATTTGCATATCACAGCATCACACGAGTAGACCATAAATAATCAGCATTACAAAAATGGTCAATCCTGGTCACTAACGATACAAGTAATATACTTCATAGAAGATTTGGTAAACCAGTCTATTTGATTGGAGCGAGAGAATAAAATTAAAGGAAACATGCTCCATAAACCATTTCCTGGATTACTAAGGAGAAAAATTAAGAGTTAGAAACAACTTTAATAAATTTAGTTCCCTTCAGTCCCCGAGGGAACACCGCAACGGTTTGAGCCTCACGCTATTTGTGAAGAGGTCTGGGTTTCGAACCCCGTTGTGAACAGGGTGGGAAAGGGTTAAAGGGTAGATTTAGGATATGATGATGTAATTCAAAAAAAAAATTTAGTTCCCTTCAAGAATTAGTGATACCCTAGAGTAAATAGAGTAGTACATTAAAGAAAACAAAGGAAAAATTATATATGATAGTTAAGATAAATATTTTGACTACCTCCTCACATCAAGAGCAACAAATGGAATAAGTCGCTCTGAAAGAAGCTGAGCAATAATCTGGGTATAACAGAATAAAGAAAAAGAGCAAAGAAGTGTTATCATATTGTTATGTACACGATTGGCTACTGATGGAAAATAAGAGGGAAACATTAAAAACACCTGACCAACTCGTCCAAATCCACAAATGATAATATGATCCTGCAAATCATCCGTCTGGAGAAAAAACAAACAATTAAGATCACTCAGTATAGAAATCTAAGTAACAACCAGATAACATATGAAATAGCTGCCCACATAAATTATACAGAATTTTATTTATTGCAGATAGGTCATTAATTAAAAATAACTTCACTTGTTAACAACTTATAAGGAAGACTATTCTGATATGCAACTTACTATATCTAAATAACAAATTTAGGATACCGGAAGTAGTGGAACATTTTTGCTACATTGAAGTGTTTTCTGGAATATACAAATCTGCATCACAAAAATTAATATTTTCACAAAGCAAAAGAACTTCAGTGAGTGCTTTGAGCAAAAGTCACCCCAGTAAAGTTCTCTGGAGCTTGTAGAGACTACCAGATCCCCCCAGAGATACATCTCTTTTTCAGCCAAATTGTGACACCTCATTTCTCACACCATATTTAGGTTTTACTAAGTGTTCTAAAAGTCCTTGACTTGTCCGATTAATCCTTCAATCCAATTTATTTTCCGATTAATCCCTGATTAGTCCCAAAAAAGCTCTCTCCTCCCAACTAGCACCTAGTGTTTTTTAGAACACTGATTTTACTATTACTTTTGCATATGTAAATGTGCTCCCAACTATTGAGCAGTTATTTATCCCATATAAAATATATTTTATAGTCTTACATCACAAATTCAAATCCTGCGGCAACTAGAAAGTTCAAAAACTAAACAATTTTGTGCTAGCATTTTTACCTCGCTCTCTACAGGTAATAAACTTCGGACATCATGACCTTCAAAACGAGAGGCAATTAATTGGCCTCCAGCAGCTAGCCATGGAGTGATGGCCATCGACATTCCCACCACAAGAAACAGCAAAGATGATAGCTGAGAAGACATTATACCCTGTAATATAGCAAGAGCATGATATTACTTGTACCAGCAACAACCAAACCTTTATTCTGTACACTATGCACAGTAAAGACCATGAGGAGTTCTGTTGGCACAGTTCAGCATTTCTGAAAAGAAAACACTATGCTAACAATCTGCTCAAGACCTTCTCAGAAAAGTATCTAATGCCTGTGAAATTATCAAGACACTGAAGACAGCCCCCCTGAGTAATTAGTTTACCACCTTCAACTAACTACCAAGGGCTGCCAAACCTATTAACCCAGAATAAGGTGTTAAATGTAAATACAAAAGATATTGGTTGAGGGATAACCTGATTAACAGCTTCCCCAAAGGCCACAAATGCAAATTCTCCACCTGGGGCAAGAAGAAGACCTGCTCTTATTGCTGGTATGATTGAAATGCCAAAAAGTTTACCGGCTAATGCAACCAATATAGTCTTCCCGCCGATCAAGAGTCCCAAGGTCCCCATAATGACGGGAAAGTTTGAAAGTAGAAGTTTAAGATCAATAGACATTCCCACCTACAAATCCAAAAAAATGTGTAACTGTTAATTGCAAACATTTACTAACCTTTGTATATCAATTTGAAGACAATATAATTGTTAATATTAATCATAAAATCCTAGTCAACCAAGTAGCATTCTTGATTATTTTTATTCCTGCAGTGTAATCATTGTTTCCATGATATCTATTTGACCGAATATAAAACATCAATTTGCAAGAGAGAACATACACCAAAATAATGCACATTATAAAACTATTAATCTGACCAAACAGATAGATACATAGCTCTTCTATGAATGACAAAGCAACACACTTACCGTCATAAAGAAAAGACCCAACAGAAGGCCACGATATGGAGCAATATCTGACTCAACCTGTAAGGAGAATTCAGTTTCTGCAAGAAGCAAACCAGCCAAAAATGCTCCCAATGCCATAGAAAGTCCAGCCTGTTAATACAAAAAAATAAAATAAAAATTTACTACTACATCGAAGTACAAGAATTACTATGATCAGGTTATCAAATTGCATACCCTGGCTGTAAGGAGACTAGTGCCTAGAATAACAAGGAGTGTATTGGCAGAGAATATTTCTGCATTCTGATTTTCTGCAATTTGCCTATAAATTGGTCGTAGCAGCTGTAGATTACAAAAAGGAAAGATGAATTGGAGAAAGGGATTCAATATAAAAAGGTGGAGAAGAAGAGAAACAGAGCATAATTGAAGTTCATATAAGTCAATCATAATGCATAAAACATGTAGCATATGTGTAGCTGGAGAAGTTAAGGACAAAACCATTAATAATCCCAATAGGCCCACCAACCATGTAAAGAGAAGTTTTAGCAAAATGGCTTGAGACAAAACCATTACTAAGTGATAACAAACTATGGCATATCAAATAATAATTTAATTCTGAAGCGGTGGAAATAAAATTTCAGCATTTAATTTAGGATAATGAACTCAAAACCATCGAGTACATGAACCGAACATTAACCTGGTTAAAGTATTGTCAACACGTACATTTAATTAGATTCATAAAAAAGTAATCAGCACCAGGGCAATGATCCATGGAGATACAACAACTCTGAAGTTTCACATGATACCCTCCAGATAATATATAGGTTGAGGTCTACATAAGGGTGTATCTTAAACCCGTTACTGTCTTACTGATACAATAATCTTAAGAACTCCTAAAAATCACAAGTTTGATGGTGTCTTGCTTCATCATAGCATAGTTGAGCCCAAATCTTGATACAAAACTTGCTGATAAAAAAAGATGAAATATAGGTTGTTTCCCCTAATACATAGTGTCCAGTATTCCTTAAATGGATGAGAAGTGATGAATTTAAGATACATATTGCTCCATCCAAAGTATCATACATGTGAAACTATTTAATAATAGTATTGATTTGAAATATGTTTTTAAGTATGCATGACCTACCAGGCGCCCACCAGCAATTATGGCAGTTATTGCAACTATAGCCTTAACGGCAGCTAAGCCAAGAGCTTCAGCAATGGCCTGAAAACCAACCTGTAGAAAACCAGATGATATAAGCCATGATGAAGACACAAGCATCAGTAAACACACCAGTAGTTACTGCATGTATAATCTCCAAAAGCTGCTCTTCTACAACCTTTTAGGTCTCATCAAGAATGATCAGAAAGAATAGGAAAGAAGAATAAGATGTTGTCTTTAACAAATAGATATGGTTACCCCTCCTTTGGATGAATTTGGTGAAATGAGAGGTATAAGTATAAGGAGAACCACTACAGCCAAATCCTGAAGAGCACCAAAAAATACAAAAGGCAATTAGCTCAATCATTGATTGTGAATTACAAATGAAACTACATGAAAGAAAACTACAAGGATTGAACATCTCCACGTCATTAACAGAAGACCAAGCAGGAGAACCATGAATCCCAATTTAGAAAAACATCAAATAATCCACACTTGAAAATAACATTTCCAAATATGATGCTTGCTGAATTCCATGGGACACCAGAATATTATATTGAATCGGCGCATAGAATGTAAATATATTTATGTCCCAACTGAAGCTACTGAACCATGGAGATGTAGTTCTTAAGTTTCCCATTTTCATACCCTTGCCTAGTCTGAGTAGATTGAAGCGAAATTTGGGACAGAGAAATAACATACACAAGGATTTATATGTCAGTATTATGAAGATGCACGGCCAAGTATGCTACCAGAACAGAAACCATGCTCTCTTGAACATTACTTGCATTGCATGATTAACATGCATCCAAACTATGTTTTCTGGAAGATATATGCTAACCTGGAAAAGTAAGACAGAAAATGTTGCACGTCCATGCCGGGATGTGCTCTCACCACGCTCCTGCAAAACCTGTAAAAGAAGTGTGTAAATCACCTCACCTGTCCATCAAGAAGCTATCAACTAGGAGTCATTCTCAGTGTTGATTGTTGGTCCAATATGAGATCTGATGTCTAGAATAAGCGCTGTGGCCACAACCACAAGGAGAATCCAGTGCATTCATGATTACTAGGGTTTCCAGTCTTTGAATGATGCTTACCAGGTTTTTTTATTAAAGTAATTGTCAGTTCTCTTCTCTCTTTCAAATCATTGGGGCAAACAACTGATTAGAATATCGCAATATAGTCAAAACTAATGCATAAGCTGGTCATAATAGCTACCTGTAGGACAACAGCAGTAGAAGATAGAGCCAGGCCATTACCAATGACAATTGCAGCAGGACCAGCTTGTCCACAAACATAATGAGCAACCAAGCCAACTGCCACCGCTGTCGCCAAAACCTGTATTCGTTTTGAAGTAACAGATTTGTACATCAACAATATGTAACAATACTGAGCAAACATATATAGCAGCAATAACTGATCATTTTCAATCACCTGGGCAGAGCCTAGTCCGAAAACATATTTCTTCATGGAACTCAGCCTTTCAACAGAGAGCTAAAAAGTAAGATTAAAGTTTCAGGTTTTAGCTTTTAAAATCATGAAGGAGGTCAAATATAATTATGCAAACACAGATAGCAAGAGCTCAAAAGATAAACTCAACCTCGAGGCCAATATTAAACAACAAGAAAACAACTCCAAATTCAGCAATTGCCTTTGTCCCATGTACATGACGAATGATAGAGAGACCATATGGCCCAATCAAGATACCAGCAGCCAAGTAACCCAGAACAGGACTACCTATACATCACATCAGATACAAGACAAACTGTTAATGCAACCATACACAAATATTTGGGAAATAGTACAGAAAGGTAGAGATCTCATTGCCATATAAGCAGGTGAGGAAAAGGACTTTGATGCCAAAACCATCAAATTATGCTTCCAAGGATGCAGAATAATTGGAAAAGCTCAAGAAAGCATATGAGAGTGTAATAGAAAATAGAACCCATGGTAGGTAACATGTAAGTCCCACCTATAATTTATGAATTAAAGACGGTTTATGAAATTTGGTTCCTATTCTAAGAGGTTAAAGCATGCACGAGACAAATGCATTACCTCCAGGAATTTTCTGGAATATAGGCACAAATATGACACTTGCGAGTAATAGCCACAACATGTCAAAGAGAGAAGCTTCCTCTTCATTCACCTGGAAAAAAAAGTTAAAAGGACACAAACAGTTGAATTAGTAGTCAGATGAACTCTGAAAGAGATTGTAACCATGAATAGAATCCCAGCTTACCTCTTGATGAGGAAGCATTGCAATTAGTTTTTCTATTCTCTTAGGAAGCTTCTGTATTTGTCGAACAAGAGGTTTAGTACTTGCGGAAACTTCTTCAAAACTAGTAGTGATGGCATCGGGCTGTTGCTGCAACTGGGGACTCCTGTCTGTTCGCATAGCATAAAAGGTGGCCCTGCAGTAAGTCCCAGCCCCTTGTGAATAAGAAAGGTAAGCTTAATATATATTCCCTCCCCAAGTATGAAAATATGATAATGAGCACACACTTCTTTAAGATTTTGCAATATATTATATATTTAATGCATTGTAAAGAGCCAGTCAAATGTACAGCATTTCTAATGAACACCTCCTATTTCTACTAAGATCCCATAGAAAACGAAGACACAATAATAGGGGGAAGGATAGGTGGAGAACAAACTCAATAAATTTGGCATACAGAAGATACATTTGTAAAAGAGATTCAGAGACAGTTATTATGTTGCATAGTGGAAACATAAGGCATACCCTGCACCAAGGAGAAATAATCCCACAACTAGCTTAGGCAATTGGGTCTTCAAAGATTCCACAAGACCCTGAAAAACTGAAGCTGTGGTGAATTCAGTCTCATCTACATCAGAAGAGAAGAATGAAGCAGAAAAGAACCGTGAAGACTTCTTAAGTGATGACTTCGGGGAACTCTCCCTAGTCACGTCCTTCTGTGTTTCTTGCTTTCTTGCTTGACCAACATTCTTTAACTTCTCTGCTTCCACATCAGCTTCTATAGGAGAATCCAAATTTAACTTTACATTCTCATAACCACCCAAATCATCAGATAGATTCAACTCTTCAGAATGCTGATAGTTATCAGGTAGGTCATCTGGCAGAGGCTCAAGAAGCAAAGAATCAGCATTAACTGGTATGATCATGTCTCCTTCAGAATCATCACCAGAAGTTCCTTGAGCACCTTTCTCCTCCATCATAACATCCTCATTAACTAAAGTCTGCATTTTGGTTATTTCCCCAATGTCAACATGAGCATTGGAAATAGATTTCTCTGCTCTCTGTAATGCAATCTCGGCATCACTAACTCGCTTTGCAGCTTCAACTTCAAAGGCAACAGCTTGTTCTGCTAAAAGCATTATATTTGCTACATCTTCCTCTGCATTCAGCGCGTCCATCTGTGCTTTTTCTGCCACCTCATTCAACCTGTCTACTTCTTTCTGCAATTCCTCCCTTTTATTCTGCAACTGTTTCATTTCTGCCTCACAGTCCACTAAACTTATCTGGCAGTCCTTTATATCTTCCCGAGCATCCAAAAGTGCTAATTTACGTTCTTTAATATCTTTTTCACTATCACTTTCTCTTGAATCATCTGGCGAATTATTCCCTTTCTTTGCAACCTCAGAAGATTCTAATGCTACCTGAAGCCTTGCCTCAGCCAGAGAAAGAGCCATTGTAGCTTTTCGAACAGCTTCTTTAGCAATACTTTCTTGATTCACTATCTCCTGAACGGTATCAAGGATAGAATTAACATTATCCCAAGCACTTGTTGCTTCATCTGTCAAGGCTATGGCAACCTCAGATATTCTCTGAGCTTTCTCCTCAAACATGGTACTATTAAGTCGTGCAACTTCCAATTCTTTCAAAGCTTTCTGTAACAGTTCCCTCAGTTCATCGACACTGGGTACCTCCTCCACTTGGTCATCTCCTTGCTCCTCGCTAGAATCATCTGCCTCAGAAATGGGAACAGGCCCTTCCACCAAGCTCGCTTCATTTTTCTTATCAAACTCCACATTCCAACCATTACCATTGAGATAAGCCAGAGAATCATCACCCTGACACTGCAACCGGAAATTCCACGAGACCTTTAAAACACTGTCAAAATTGCAAAACAAAGGTCTTTTCGAACTCCCCAAATGACCATGAATATATCTCCCACTTGCCATGCTCTGATTCATAGTAACCACTCTCTTCATCTTCTTGCTCAAACAGGTCTTGGTAACAACCCTTGGAGGCCCAAGAATTTGACCCCCAAATCCTCCATTCCTTAGCATAATCGGCGAATTCAAAATAGGATAACCCGTACCTCCACTGCCATGAAACAAACTTGGCAGCTTCAAACCACAATCAAAATTCATATCCCCAGAAAGCATAAAACCTAAACAAGGCCTAAGAGTGGCAGCAGACTCTCATGAACCTCTGGTCAAACACCTGGTGCCACAAGAAAAATGCATTCATAAGATAGCGAATCTAACCTAATTAATTCGAATTTCTACAAAAATGAACTCGTAATTACTAATTAGTTCGCTTCTACTGCCATAAACATCACAAATGCGCCCACACACGTATCGGAGCAATCTCATTCCAATCCAAATCTTCAGACTCAATTCCACGGCTCTATAGAACACACATTACCGTGCACATGCAGAATATAGATACACAAAAAAACGTATGTACAAATTGAAAGGAGAGAGAAAGGGACTGACCGATCAAAAGGGCAGATATGGAGGCTGAGTCGCAGAAAGAGACGGGAGTGATGGCTCTACTCAGAGAGTGGTCTTGTTCGTTGCAAAGAGCACGTAATTAATGGTGACAAATTCTGTGTGCGAGCTCTTCTTGCTCCGTTCTCTGTTTGGCAAGCGAGAAAATAGCAGACGCTTCCGAGAAAATTAGTTTATTGGCGGATTTTTATTCTGGTTGCGGACAAATTGACAGGAATGCCCTTAGATTCGCGGGGTTTGATATTGTGCTGTGGATATTCCAAAACGAGTGGTTGTTCCGAGCCGCGGATGAGGAGAAGAAGGTGCACGCGCCGATAATGAGGATGAGAGTGAGCTGACAAAGCGAACGAATTTGTACACGTCGTGCTGTATAGGAGAGTGTATGGAGGTTCTGATCCTTAATCTCTTTGTGAGCGCGTGAGGAAGGCTTTGCTATTTATTATACTTTTTATGGACAAAATCTCAGTTTAGTTGATGTAGATGTGTTCTTGAACGGTAGATTATGCATTTATGAACATGTAATATTAATTAACATCGAATTTGGTATTTAAATAATTTAGAAAATAAAAAAATTTGGTGATTATTGCTCCATTTAATTTTGTTCGTGTTAAAAACACATACGAAACATTTTGAACGATTTCAATTTAATTCAAACACGGATAATCAATTTAGCCAATTTATTTTATTTACATAAATGTTAAACTGATTAAGTTTAGTGAAATTAGATGAAATAATTTGTTTTCGGTGAAACGTGTAAGAACCATCATATCTCTTTTTAAATGAGAAAAGGACTATGAATCCAGAAAAAAATTGTTTTATGTGATTGTTGTTCAATTTAATTACTCTTATTAAGAACATGTATAGACCAATTGACAGATTTCAATTATAAATTG
Source organism: Geranium brycei (assembly GCA_036897365.1). Classification (NCBI taxonomy): domain Eukaryota; kingdom Viridiplantae; phylum Streptophyta; class Magnoliopsida; order Geraniales; family Geraniaceae; genus Geranium; species Geranium brycei. The sequence continues at coordinate 2,474 of JAYMTP010003158.1, read as the reverse complement.
CACAATCTTTCTTTTCCTGCGTGAAATTTCTAAAATTTGAGTTCATATGATCCATATCTATTCGAGAACACAAAATGACATATTTAACGGTGTTAATTTGAAATTAATACACAAGTGTGTTCTATATTGAAACACGAAAGAACGATTAAATATAAGCACCAAATTTTTTGTTGGTGAATCGATTCAAAATTCTGGAAGAATGATTAAACCATATAATGGTACTGGTGAAGGTCAACCGATTCAGTTTTCATGTGAAACACGTAAAGACGATTAAATTATTGAGCAAAAAAATGATTAAATTAATTGATTAATTAATTATGTTTTGTTATGAAACTTGTGAAATCGACATAATTTTTAATTGTTAATTTGATTTTGGTATGATTTTTTTTAATCAGCCATTTCGGTATGATTTTTTTTGTTCAAGAACAGGAAATGACATACTAAATGATCTCAAGTGTTTAATTGAAACATGTTAACTGTTTTTGTACGAACAAACAAATTGGGCGGTCAAAGTTGTAAAACTAAGACAAACCGGTTTTGTACAAGAAAACGTATGAATGGATTAAAAGGTTTCAATTTAATAAATTGGAACACGTTTGAATCAAGTTTCAAACACTATATTCCAGTTTGAAAAACGCCAAATTGTTTGAATTTTGTTTTAATAATATCTTATGTGAAATAAGATGATAAAATTCAAGTTCATATATTTTTGAAAAAAGATGTGATTATGTGAAATGTTATTTACGCACCCTACATTCACAAGAGAGTTGGATCCAATAGCTTCTTAATCTTACATGGCTTCAAAATGGTGTGAGGCGGGAAAATTAGTTTTGACCAAGAACGAGATGCATTGAGAGATGACTATATTTCCCAGGGCCGGCTCTACAAGCTAGTAAAATAAGTTCTTGTTTTATGCCCACTAAAAAAAAGCCCATAAAATATAAATTTTTTAGACTTAATTAGGAGCCATACAATATAGGAGAATTTTATGGGCCACTCAAATAATAAATGAAAATACTCATTTTGCAACACAAAGTTTGGTTTAGTCATATTTTTGTTAACATTCATTGTTAATTCCACTTCTACGCTCTAGTTGTCGCAGATGATACGTTCGCCAAATTCAACTCTGACTTCTTCTCAATTTTTCAGATTCTTCAAACAATTTCGTGAAGATGAAACGGTTTGGTCGCCTTGACAACTTCAATCGACCATTATTAGAAAAAGTTGATAATAAAAGATTAATAATGAATTTCGCATCTAGGAAAGCGAGAGAATAAATTTCATATGACATGTTAACTAATGCAATGATTTTATTTTGGGAATGCTTTATATGAAATTTTATCAACAAGGTGCCTAAGAATTTGCACTCAAGAAAATGTTTGAGTATGCCAACTATATTTAAAAATTGATGTTGCTTAATATTAGAGTTAATTAGTATAATAAACAAATGTATTTAGATTGTTTTACCTTTTATACACATACACGCGCGCGCAAGGGTCGGCTCGATTCTTCTAAAGGCCTACAGTGAACTAAGAAATAAGATTTTCTTATATGAAATTAAACAATTTCAATAATTTTATTAATGGAATAAACAATTTCACATACATAGCCACGTAGCGCGGCATAGATTAATAAATTTAACATGCCAAAACAAGTCAAAATTAATACAATATTATTTTATTACGTTGCAAATAGGTATGAACCGTCTAATATAATCAATAATTGGTTGTCATGAGTATGTCAGCTAACCACCTCATTAAATAAGGTAATACATTTGAAAGTAGATGACAACACATGAATTATGAAAATGCTCCAATAATTACTTGAAACGTGGATAGCTTCTTGCTAAGGTAATAGTTTGCTTCCAAAGAAAATTAGAAATATGTGCAAAACGGTGGACTAAATTCTTTGGTTATTCATGACATTGATATGTGTGTGAAAACCTAGTGTACTATAAGGACACACTCTTATTGGTGCAGCAGAAGGATGTTTCGAAACGAAACAAGGATAAAACTCTAACTTCAAGGAGAAAACAGGATTTAATCCAAATAACTCAAATTGATAATATTGGTAATGATGATTATAATCATCTACACAAGCTAAGACTTATATAGGACTAATTCTCTAAAAATAACTCAAACTAGTAAACCTAAATCAATAGATCCAAACTAATTAGAATTAGGAAACCTAACTTAATAGGAAAACCTAAAACTATCCAAAATCTAATATAATTAAGAATCCTAATTGGGATTGTCCTACATTAATTCTCCGACGCTTGAAAAAACTCGTCCCGAGTTTTCTGAATCTAAAGAGAACTCATCTGGTGGATAGCGTTTCTCATAAACTTTCATAAGATTTGGGGTAAAATCTCTACTTGCTATGTAGTCGTCATAGAGTGCGTATTTCTCCTTGTGAAGCAACATTCTTGCTATTTCCTCCAGTTTTGTATCCTCTCCTTTATGCACTCCTCATTG
>JAYMTP010003157.1:0-17655 GCA_036897365.1 Geranium brycei | reverse complement strand
CATGTAGAGCCATCTGGAACGACATTTGTCAATGAACATGTCATCTAGCCAAAATAGCCAATTTGATCGTAACTACATCTAGTTTCTTAGAATTTTGGACCACGACCTCTACCATCGGAGACGGCGGCTCAAGTGGAGGAAGGTCTGGTAATCGGTGAGGAAATGACATCGATGCATGTACTGGTGAGAAGAGGGAGGAATGAGAGAGAAGGGGGAGGGGTCAAAAAGAAACTATTTGAAAATTTGAAAGCTACATAGCAGTATTTTAGTATTTTCAACATCAAAATTTAAAATTTCTAACGATGTCAATTTCCATTGTAGGATATCCTTAAAGAGAAGTTTATGCATTATACTTTGTTAAATTGTTTACGTTTGGGCATTTTGGACTAGGGAAAATGTCAAATTACTACCACTAGAATTACACGTTTTGCATTTCTCTACACATAGAATTATACATCAGCGTCTAGGACCTCCTCTCCGCCAGCAACTTTTCTGACCTATCCCTGCTTCTCTCCACTCTCCACTCTCGATCTCCGCTCCTCGTCCAACGCCTCGAGTCCAACTCCCTCCAGAACAAATACAAAATCCAATCCACTAAAGAAACATCAATTGAACTCAAAAATCAATTTCAGAAGAAAAGAAATATCACAAAAGTTAATTTGCTAACACGCTAGTTGATTGCCATTCTTATAATTAAGTCTTGGATGAATTTTACCAAAATTGACCAGGAAAACATATTTGGGTATTAGTCCATGCCCAAAATTGTGGTAAGTAAGCGTGATCTGATTTGAGGAAGCAGGATGCGGAAGAGGAATGGACACAACTCAACTAGAAGGTAGAGAGAAGGGAGGAGAGAGAGAGAGAGAGAGAGAGAGAGAGAGAGAGAGAGAGAAGAGGGGATCAACGTTATTTTCCATTGTTTCCAAATAAAGAAAGTAGTAACTTTTGAAGTTGGCCTTCAGTGTTTTATTGTTAGGTAGTTGGATTATTAATTTTGCTATTCCTCAACAATCACCGGTGAAATGTTTGATCTTTACCGTGATTCTTTTCTTTCTAATCCTCTATTTAGTCGATGTTAATATGGAATTGGATGAAAGGAGCGTAATTTGTAGAAACTTAATTTGTAGATGGAAATGGTGGGTGGGGCCCCAATATGCTTAGCTTGGTTCTACCCGACTCGGGGCACTTCTGAAATGTGGCACGGCTTGGCACCCTGTGCCATTGAGCCCGTGACTTTGCTCCTAGGGTCCCTCCTTGGCTCGTGCTCATCCAGCTTGCTCTGCTTAGCCCATTTCAGCTCCAGTTAACTCTGAATCACTAAGGCCTGCACATGTAATACTCGAAATACCCGTAAAGAGATTTATGGCATAAATATCATCAAGTATACAACTCAAATGAGAAATTATTCAAGAATTGGGTTATAAGATATATGAATGTATGCTTTGATGTGACCCTAAATTCTCTATTTTATATCTTGTCATACATTGCAACTCACTCAAAGCATTTCATTTATTTCATTATGCATTCATTTTAGTTTTAGACGGTTTCATTTTTATGTATTGACTTCCAAAGGCTCAAGATTCTGTTGCTCCCGTTTTGGGATTTCATTCTCTATCTTTTATTAATAGTAATTCGCTGATAAAAAATCATTTTTTGGTAATTATTGGTCATTAATTTCTTCATCTTGTACTTTTGCCTAACTTGTTTGGTAAACATTGATTTTGGTAGCCTAGTGAGTCTCCACTAGTTTGGAACATGTTTTCATAGATTTTGAATGTGTAGCTAGTAAATTACAAATGCGCTTTAAATGAATTTTGCAAGGTTCTAACAAATCGTACCCGAAGTTTCAACGGCTCGTGTGCGAGGTTCCAACGTTGCATGAGGTCCATACGGTCCATGCATGAATTGCATACCGTCATGGGCGAGTTTCATACGGTCCGTGTACGAGGTTATAATGTTTTGTGCACGAGGTTATAACGGTAGGTGCACAAGGTTCTAGTGGTTCGTGCATAAGCTCCCAACCGTCCATAAAATTATTTTATAATTCGAACATCAACACATGATGGAAAATATGGAGTACTGACAAAGTTCTTTTGAATACCTCAGCTAGCGAGAAAAAGAATAACCAATTGTGAGTTTATTGATTGCTTATATATTTAGAGTGAACTCAATTCGGTATTCACAATATCAAGTTTGCATATAAATGTTGCGATAAAATGATATTTATTAGACATAATCTCTATTAGTCTTGCTTTCTATTGTTATTAATTTCTCTATTTTAAAAATTATTATATCTACTTTGACAACTTACTATATATACTTTGACCTCTTTTGCAATTTACAATACCTATTATTTTCTTAAATAGCACTCAACTCAATTACATTTCTTACATTTTGTTCTAACGTCGTTAAACTGTGGACGAAAAATTATATTCAAGTATGAAGTGTCTAAAATACCCCTAACTATTCATCAACTTTTCAGAATAATGTCATGCAAGACATTTTTGCCCAATTTCTTTCTATTCTTAGATTTGATTTTTATTATTATTATTCTGTCACCCGAGCCCGTTGGATCCCCCTGGATCCCATCTGGGTTCGATCGATTTCTTGATCCTCCACCCCAGGGTCCCCGAATTATGGATCGAGTCCGCCTCCATCTCTAACTTCACTGTTCCAACCTCACCGCCGCCGGGACCTGGAGCCTAGGGTTTCGCATCATGAGCCCTAATAGATGAGCGTCAATTACGCCTAAATCAACTTATCCATCATCTTATCTACTTGAAGAAGAAACCTCCAGTTTTTGAGTGAGGAACATTGAATTTACGCGAGGAACATGAATCTGGAGACGGAGATGTGTGTTTGGAAATAAAAGCACACATGAGGAAACAAAGAGAAATCACAGCTGAGGGTAGTTTCGTCATTTAAGAAAAAAGTTGACAGCAACATGAATTACATTTAATGAAAATGAGTAAATAGTAATAAATTGGTATTTAAGTGAGTTGAGTATTAATTTTTAAAATTATGTATTGTAAATTTTAAAAGAGCTTAAAGTAAGTATAGTAAATTTTTCCTATCCCTTCAAAATCAAACTACCTAGATGAATATTGAAACGTGCTTCAAACGGGTCACCATTCTTGACGTCATACAAGTCCGTCATAGCTATATATCGTTATGTAATGGGCAGTCAGACACTATATCATCTGTGACTAGACCATTGTCAATTAACTCAATGACATGCCCACCATTTATGAAGACGACAGTGTGCTTCTCCACAAACACTTCGATTGAAATGTATTAAAGAATATGCTTGAAAATGATACAATCTAACTATTGAGAATATTTAGGGTAACCCAACTCGAAGTCTTTAAGTAACACAATTTTTTATAATTAAATAATTTAAAACACTTTATTTTATCAATTATCGTAATTATAATATTTAATAAATTATTATAAAAATAAAACAATTAATTTAAATCATTTACTATGGATAATTAAACAAATTATAATTTATTTATATATTTTTAACATACACCCAAATATATGTCTTTTTAACATACTTAAATTACACCTCAATTGATATTGTCATTTTCATCCACAGAAGTTCTTATTTTGACTAAGAATTGAATGAGCTAGAAAAATAAAGTTAAACTTTGGTATATTTATGTTAGTCAATTTTTTTTAATAGTCCCCTCTACGTATTTCCTCTTTCAAACATCAGCTTGGCAGCTGTATGTGATAAAAAAATCTTTCAATTACTTCCTGCTCTGTACTTGGGAGGCGGCACTGCACGTTAGTCTCTATAAATACGATAGCAAATGAAAGGGTTAACCCAATGGTATTGTGACTCAGCCTAACTTGTTATGAACTTGAGCTCATCTCTATACAAAATGACTTCTGATATTGGCAGCAAGTTACCAATAGTAGCGTTAATCTTTTTTCTGTTTTTGATGCCACTAACATCTGTAGCCAGAAGCCTCGTGTCTGACACTAAATATTCAGAGGTTCAAGAGTACCTCAAGCACTTGAACAAGCCTCCTGTTAAATCTATCCAGGTTCATTAATTAGTTTCTTGTTGCATTCTATTTGTTTTTGTTCTGCTGTGGATATCAACCTATATGTATGTACAAAAATGCAATTGGTACAAAAACCGAGTCCAGATGGCGACATAATTGACTGTGTTCCGGCAGCCCATCAACCAGCTTTTGATAATCCACTCCTCAAAAATCACGTCTTTCAGGTCTGTTATACTATGTGTTAACTCGTTACTTGTTGTTCATGCTGTGAATGAATTTTTATAAAATTGTTATTGTTTCAGATGAGACCAAGTTATGAGCCGGAAGGGTACGAGGGTAATGGAGAAAGCATAGTTCAAATGTGGCATATCACGAAAGAAAAATGTACAAATGGGACAGTTGCTATCAGAAGAATAGAAGAAGAGGAGCTGTTGAGGGCAAGTTAAACAACACTCATGATCTTGCTCTGCCCGCCAATCCTAAGCCAGCGCATGAGGTACAAATTATTTGGTTCCGTAATTAATTCCTAAGGCAATCACGTACAACCTTTACACATTTTTTCTTGTGCATGTTTATGGCGCAGTAGACTTCAAAGACAACGTTCTTGTAGAGGCTTAACAAATCCTGCATCATCAACTTGCTGTGTATATATATTTTATGCATCTCAATTTAAGTTGATATCATTAATTAACGTGACAGTATGCGACAGTTGGAGTACGGGGCAATGTCTACTACGGAACACAAAGGACTCCAAGTGTTTGGCAACCCGATGTTCAGTCGAATGTTAATGAATTCAGTCTGTCTCAGCTGTGGATCCCTTCTGGCTCCTATGCCCAAAAGGATCTTAACACCATAGAAGTTGGTTGGCAGGTATACATATCCTCCAAAAAGGATCTTAACACTATTTAATTTGATAAAATACATATCCTCCATTTTCACCATTTTAATCAACAGGTCTATCCACATTTATACAAAGATAGCAATACTCGACTCTTTACTTATTGGACAGTGAGTGTCTAGTACTCTTTAACTTCAGCTGAACATTTTATTTTATAAATAGTTGGACTATGTGCGTATAATTGGTATAACGAAAACAGAGAGATGCATACAATAGCACGGGATGCTACAATCTGTTGTGCTCGGGATTTGTTCAAACATCCAATAAATTGGCAGTGGGTGCAGCCCTCAGCCGCGTTTCTGTATATCGAGGAACCCACCATTCTATTACCATACTTGTATGGAAGGTACATAGTAAAGTATGTGCCTTGTCCTCAAATAGTTGAAATTTTAGCTAATGATAATGTGTGTGTACATATATATAGGTGAAGGGCAGTGGGAGCTGGTGGCTGAGGATATTGGCCGTCTTCTTTGTTCACGAGACTTGGAAACGGAGCGACACGAGTGAAGTGGGGAGGAGAGATAGTGAACAGAAAGGCGGGAGGGCAGCACACCACAACAGACATGGGGAGTGGACATTTCGGGTCGGAAGGCCATGGAAAGGCCAGTTTCTTTATGAATATTAAGACTGTGGATGGTTCCAACACTCTCAACAATGTCGATACCTTCTCTACCGTTAGCGCAAAACCCCCAAATGCTATGATCTCCGAACGGGGAAAAGTGTTGGTGATGGTGCTTTCTTCTATTATGGCGGTCCGGGCAGAAACCCTTCTTGCCCTTGATCGGATCCATCTCCCAAATATACTGTTTTAATTAGTGTTCTCTCCCTTCTACTATCTTTACCATTTCTTGTGTCTTCCTGTTCCATATCAGTGTCATGGATCTCATATAGAATGTATGGTTTAATTTAGAAACTATAAAATAAAAGAGAAATAACATTTTACTTCATTATATTTCAAAATACATCAGTCCAGTATATAGGTAAATATTTGATTTTGCATTAACACTTGTAAGAATATTAATTACTTTATAAATTTTGAAGAATATCAATTAATTACATGTTTTATCATCTAAGTTATATCATAGAAGTATAAATATTGTTGAGGCTTACATTTTATTCAGCTAAAAGTTATCTAGTCTAAAATGTTTTATTTTTGGCATAATGGTAATATGCACAATTATTGACAACTCTATGTATATTCAAATATTGGAAGCCTCACAAGAATTTAATCACTTTCAACTCAAAACTCTCAATTTTCACACACTTGAAAGTCATTTATATTTTTGTGCCGCTCAATGTTAAACCAGATATCAACGTCAACATCCAAGTTGGTTCATCTTGCATATTCTCTCATTCTCTAAGTTAAATATCTTTAGATTTTTATGAATAAATTTTCGCTCTCAATCAAATGTTATATCTTTGTGAAAAGATTTGAAGAAAGTGTTGCCATCTGTGTGGTGGTGTCTTACCAATTTTCATGTTGGCAAATCTTGCATTTACTGACGAAGTCTTTACGAAAATTTTTATAGCATTGAATTTTGTCTACAATAAATTCAACATAATCGGGGAAAATTCAGGGATTTGGGTATATCCAGTCCCCGTTGAGGCAGGTTTCAGTGCGGGAAAATAGGGAAAATACAGGGACGGGAGAGGGATGGGATGGGTTAAAGGGTTTAGATTCGGGACGGGGACAAGATCATGAAATCCGCCCTGTACCGGCCAATGCCATCCCTATCGTCTAAGTTGTAGTATACAACTATAAATATAGTTGAGGCATACACTTTATTAACTAGAAGTTCTCTTGTCTAAACGTTAATTATTCTTTATTTTAATTGACGCATCCAGCAGAAGGTCGCATGCGTTTTTATCGTGAATTAAATAATATTACATTTGCTAAATTATTGACATAAATTATTACCTAATTTTTATTTTATTTTTGCAGGTCATCTAAAATGTTTTTTCTCGCCGTTATTAACTTCGTTAGTATTTTTTTGTTTTTTTCTTTATATTAATATTTTTTAATTTTCAAAATGACAAAAATACCCCTCATTGTCATTTAAATGTTCAAATGATGTCATTCAAAGTTTTTATTCACTTCTCTCTGCTCTCTATACCCTCCTTCTCACTTCCTCCACGTTTTCATAGCTTGGACCTCTTTAGTACCCTCCCGTTTCAAATCCGACCAGCATCGCCTTTGATTACTCTCATTTCCGAAGAGTAAGCGTTCAAAAACCTACATTGAGATTTTTAGAAAAAAAATTCACAACGTGATCGATTCTAGGAGTCCTAAGAAGTAAATCGTTGGTAGTGACGTAACTCAGCTCTCAGAACAAAGCTTCAAGCAAAGATGACTCCTATGTGCCAGAAATTCCAAAAGGTATGTTTACGAACACGAATTCAGAGATGCGTTTCATGCTCTACAATTTTAAATTTGAAGGTTTTGTTATTCTGAATCGTAGGAGGTGAAGTCTATTGCTAAAAATATGAGGCAACTCCACTTTGGAAATTTGGTCACATTTATTGGGTTAGGAAGTCGATTGCTAAGAATTTTAGGCATCTCCATTTTACATATTTGTAAAATTTGGTCACATATATTGGGCTGGACTTCAAAACTAAAAAGAGGTAAAAATTTGTTAGTTGTATTTGTTCCAAACCTTCTTTTTTTTTGCTCAGTGAAAAGAAACAAAAGCTTTAGAGGAAGCTTATTATTTATGAAAAGATATTATTTATGAAACCAATTACAGCTTTAGAGGAAGAAGCAAAAGCTAGTCAAATACATCAACAAAGCAGAAAGGAAGAAAATAGAACAAAGGAAAAAGAAAAAAAAGAGATGCAAAGAAGTAAAAAGAAAAGCATAGGCGGGTTTAAGAAGCCCTGTTTCTGGCCTCCATATCTTCAAGAAGTTTGATCATTTGAGATTTGGGTATGTTGCTAGTGATACCTAAGGATTTGCAGATATCCTATGTTCTAGAAGCTCGGGCCCGATGATCGATAAGATCTTGGTGACCTAAAACATGAGGTTTCGGGGATCTCCATCTTCTGAACCTCCAAGAGCGTGAGAGAGCTTTTCTCAATCTTCCCTTTGATTTTTTGAACATGATTGCCAAGGGAACATCGAGTTCATTAGTCCCCGAAGAGCTATTAGATGAATCACCATTAGTTTGAAATCATTTTTTGGTCTGAAGGAGCCCACCTCCAGGTGAAATAGGCCCGCAAGCTGGAGTTGAGTCTAAGAAGGGAGAAGGTCTATCTAGCTTATCTAGAGAATTAAGTTAAGAGGATTTCTCGACATTGAGAGTAGCGCCCGCGGAAAAGGAGGGGACACAGTTCCCCATGTCGCCATCGTGTTGCACCAAAAATGGAGAACAAAGTGGTGGAGGACGCAGCAACCGAAGCGTCACCAAGCAAATCTCCCGCATAAGCCGAGGCATCGCCAGAGCTCTTCAATCCACCCGGGGAGGCTTCAGCCGGCGGCAGATCTCGCGTGGGCATTTTTCAACTCACTCCCCCCTCATTTGGATCATATTAGGACGTGTCTTATGAGCTTTCTCCTCATCACGTAGACAAAAATTTACTGGGCTTACATAGGAGTGGAACCACGGGGTGGCGAGGCCCGCCAACATAAGTCTAAATCGACATCCTCTGATGTCATATAAAATTTGGTCATACACAGAACGGGCTCCACACCTAAAATTAATATTGTTAGTTTAGTTTTTTCCAACCTTTTAATTACACTCTTTTAGTTTAAATTATTTTTATGTGAGTATATTCACAACAACATTGGAATCATTGATCTCAAGCTTGAATTCTAGTAATTTAAAATTTAGGTGTAATTCCATGTCAGTACCTCAAGTTTTCATCATTTCAAATTAGTACGCTAAGTTTGAAACTTTTTTTATCGATACCCCAACAATTTTTAAGTTACACTTAAAGTAACGGCTGTTAAATATAACAGAATTATTCTGTAAAATGTTTTAAATGCCCTCCGTAGTTATGAATTAAAATATGACCGGTTCAAATCTGGTCAAACCGGTTCAATTTGACCGGTTTGATTATTAATAATTAAAATAATATTAATTATTAATGATTAAAATAATTATTATTAATATGATATTAAAACTTTCGAATAAAATAACTCTCTCATACGACCTCCGTTTCGGGCTCATAATATATCAAATCGAAGAGAATCGGAAGATAAACAACTTTGAAGAATAATATCAATTACCTTCCCCATAATATAGCTAATTCTCACTCAACTCCCCTTAATTATAAACACGTTTTCTACGCCTCTAAGTTTCAAAAGTTTTACTTTTCCCCTCTCCGTTAACTTTTTTGGAAATTATGTTAATATTTTTGAAAATGACGAAAATGCCCTGGTATTAAAATTTAAAAAACAAGTTATTTTTTAAAAAATTTCGTAGAAAATAAAGAACAAAAGATTATATTATTATTAAAAAAATTTATAAAACAAAAAAATGATTTTTGAACATAATTTTTTTATATAAAAAATCGTTTAATATTTTTTTAATACTAACTTAATTTTTTACAAAAAACTAGAAAAAAAATAAATTCAAAATAAATTTTATTTTTTTATTTTAATTTTTTTAATACAAGGGCATTTTTGTCATTTTCTAAAATTTTATCATAATTTTAAAATAAGTTAACGTTGAGGGGTAAAGTGCAACTTTTGAAACTTAGGGGGTGTAGAATATGTGTTTATAGATAAGAGGAGTTAAAGTAAGAATTGACCATACTTACGAGGATGCAAGTGAGTTTTTCCCTAATAATAAAACAAAGAAAGATAATAACGAATAGAAAGGAAAGGAATGACTTGAATCGTTTATCAACGACCATTCCTCGATAAAAGAAAAGATTTCATCGGAACAATTTTTGATTTGTGTATACCTTGTTTTTTTTTCTTTGAACTAAAGAAATGTGGGGAACATGAGGTTGGAAGGGTTGTTGGGAATAACAGTTCATCTTGGTCATGTTATTAAGAAATAGAATCCTCTAATAGTCCCTTAAAATTTGATTTCTCCAAAATGTAAAGGTAATCGTATTAAAAATCTTACTAGTTCTGTAGTACGACATGCAATAAAGGTTCGGTGCCATTATGTTAATAAAAAAGATTAGGTGATATGTTAATTAATTGGTCCACCCCGAACACGATACTTTTTAAGTTCATGTACTTGGGAATAGAACAAAAGACAAGAAGACTTGTCCGTCTTCTGAAAAGACATTTATTTCACTTGCAAAAATATTTAGGTGATGTGCAATATATGACGAGATTACCTGATATTGTAATCTTCGTTGATCGGCAAGACGAATTTACGACCCTTCGAGAATGTATCACTTTGGGGATTCCAACAATTAGTTTAATCGATACATAGTGTGACCCGATCTCTTGGATCTTCCGATTTCGGTAAACGAGCCTAATATTCTCAGCTTATTGGTTATAGATCTCATCAAACAAGTGGAAAAACTCTTTTATTCTATTTTGACGGACTCACTTTTGTAATAGAAAGCAGGAATATGAGTATTGACAACAAAAACCTTGGTGCCTTTCCAGAGATACAGATCTTATTGAACTCCTACTTCTGAGTTCGACTACCTTGGCAAGTACACTTTCTCCGGTCACGATCATAGGAAGAGTTCAACTAATTTTATTGATATACTTAATCTCTTGCATTCGGTTGAGCGAGTGAATTTCCTCGTCCTTTGGCTCGAGCGATCCTTAATAAGCTGATTTTTACTTCAATGTGGAGGATGTCCCATTTTTTTGTTGCTCCTCTGTTTTGGTTGATAAATCTAAACATATAAGCTCTCTTTTGGTCTTAAAAAGAAGTATAGAAAGTATTGATCCATGTCAGGCCGGCTCCCTAATATTAAACCATTCAAATTAAAAATTAGATTATTGTCTTCTAATTTTTGTTTTTAAATGACGTAAAACCGTAAGTAACGATATTTTAAGTCTTATAAATAACAAGTAGACGTGATTCAAATAATTAATCCAATTAATAACTCAAAGTATGATTTACTCACAGTAATTTTGATTCCGAGATGGAACTACGATGGGTTCAATATGAACCGAGCTCTAGAGGACAATAGCGATATTATATTAAAGTATGTATCTTTTTCTTCGTCTCTTACTCTCACAACGATTAATTCATCACCAATTTTGTTTAGGTTTTCAAATCAACCGGCCCTACAGAGTATTTTTGACATTTTATATAAATTTATGCTGAAATTAATTGCCATTATCTTTAGAAAAATATAGGTTAGGATGTCTATATGAAAAAAGAAAAAAAATGAATGTAAAGTTAACTTAAAAAATCAAGTCAAGTTGAGGATATTTATTGCCCCTTATAAAAAGAGCACATTGCTTCTCACAAACACCCAATAACTATAATCATTCATTTCACAGCAACAGTTGCAGAAATGGCGACCAATGAAGCAAAATGGACGTCGGCGGCGATGGAACTTACAGCTATACCAAAAATTCCACCTTGCAGGTTTCTATTTGGAGAATTATTTTCATTTTTTACAAACTTTGTTTCAGGACCATATTTATGTATTTGCTCAATTTAGTGCTTATGACTCTAATGATGGGTATATAAATATGATTTGATGAGACGGTAGAGAGAAAATAAAATTGAGGGTTTGTGGTGAAAATATTGTTTATGGCCGGTTATTCCCCGATTCCTCTATGCACTCCTCTTTTGCAGTGCAGTGGCTCTCTAAGGTCCCGGGAGAGGTTCTAGACAAAAACTCGCCCGCATGGAACAAGGGAAGGATTCACTATACTATTGCCCCGAGCGAAGTAGCTGAAGCTTATTCAGCTCAGTACGCTCGTGACATAGGGGCGTGTGCCTGGCGGTGTGGTTATGCTGATTGTACTCAGTTTGATGTGTGTTTATATCAGAATATCCAATGTTTGTTATAGGGATTAGTATCTGAAGCTCAGGTTGACTCCTTTAACTTGCCTATATACACCGTCTCTCCGAAAGAGATGAAAGACTTTGTGAAAATAAATGGCTGTTTCAGCATTGAGAGGATGGAGTTGGCAAGCCCGGGATTAAGCAACAACTACATTATCAGCGGTAAGGAGTTAGCTACACACCTTAGGTCTGCCTGTACAGGTATCATCGGCAAACACTTTGGAGGTCATATTATCGACCAACTCTTTGATCGCTATTTCAAGAAAACTCAAGAATTTCTGCAGCAGTTCAACTCGAGCAGTACGGAAAGAAGTCAGCTGTTTGTTGTTCTGAAACGTAAATGATTCATGTTTGCCATTTTCTAGTTGTGCATTTCTGCATTGTCTTCACCATAATGTATGTTACCTGTAAGCATACACAAACCAAGGAAGTTTTACAAGGAAATTTACCACAACTTGGACACTAGTTGAATTAACTTCCTTCCTCCAGTATTTTCCTTCATTTTCTCATGAACCAATCACAACACTACTAAATCGAAACAGATACGTTGAAATCGGTGAGAGGAGTCTCACACATTGCACATCCACAACTCACAAATTGTTCTATGCAGCACTGAGAACCCTATGAACTGGAACACTAGTCGAATTAATTTCACATATAATTTCCTCCAGTATTTTCTTTCATTTTCTCAAGAACCAATCATAGTACTGCCAAATCGAAAAGATAAATTGGAATAGGTGAGAGAAGAGTCTCACACATTGCACATCCACGACACACAAATCGTTCTATGCAACACTGAAGAACGGCAACACTAGTCGAATTCATTTCGCATACAACTTCCTCCAGTATTTTCCTTCATTTTCTCAGGAACCAGTGTTTGAACACAGGTTGTCGGCGTGACAGGTGAAAATACTTACTACTATACTACAAATCATTTATAAAACGAGAACAAGTTAAGTTATGCTTTAAATGAGTGTTTGTGCATCACGAAGTTGAGCAAATGAAATTACTTACGTGAAAGCGAAGTGGGGTTGTTAAAGATGCTTAGATCTCTTAAACTCTTGCGGAACCATGAGATATTTATGACCACAACAAACATGACCATGCGAACCGAAAAACTGTCTTTATTTTTTTTTATTTTGTGTGAGCTATATGATTGCTTATACAAAACGACAATAATTCAAGGATAGCGCGTCTACTAGTCAGTCAGTAAGGTAAATATACTTTCACAAGGAAACGTACAGGGTGATGCCTACCTATCATGTGCAAATATCGACTGTATAGAGCAATCTCCACGTCAAAATTCATATACGTTCAATTTCATTTATGTGGGGTTGTTGCACAAAAAGTGAACTGGTGAAGTTAATGTGTATTAACTCGTGATAGGGTCAACTTGAGGTATGATTTTGGAATACTTACTCATTCTTGAATAATGTGAAATACTTTTTCATATTCTAGGAAATGAGATGAGATCTTTCAAAAATATATCACAAGCTCTAGACGGACACGTGGTGAGTAAGAAATTGAACCTTAAAGTTGACCATTTGAGATGGTGTTCGTGAGAAATTGAGTTGTGTACTCAAACTGCTATTTTCAAAAGTTGTGCATTCCTGGTTGATGCGATCGCATCAAAACATACATTCATGATATCTTATACCCCATTCTTGGAACAGTTTTGCCTTTGAGTTTTATATTTGATGATCTTTGTGCCATAAATCTCTTCACAAGTATTTCTAGTATTACATGTGCAGGTTTATGTGATTCAGAGTTCATTGGAGCTGAAATGGGCTAAGCGGAGCAAGCTGGAAGAGCACGAGCCAAAGATGGAGCTCAAGAGCAAAGGCACGGCTCAGTGGCACGGGGTGCCAAGCCGTGCCAAGGTAGCCCGTGCCACATTCCAAAAGTGGCCCAATTCGGGCAGAACCTAACTAAGCCAATTGGAGAAAAGGCACGAAGTAGATGGCACGCGGTGCCAAGACGTGCCATCTAACCCGTGCCTTGGAGCTAGCAAGGAAAAGAGATGGCACGGGCTCTAAGGCACGTGGTGCCTTGGCGAGCCATCCAACCCGTGCCTTGGAGCCAGCAAGGAAAAGAGATGGCATGGGCTCTAAGGCACGGGATGTCAGCCCGTGCCAACTGTGCGAACAACAATTCATTAAAACGAATTTTCAGATCTTTTAGAGACACATTCGAGCCATCAGAGAGATAGAGCTCATAACGAAATTATCTTCTAAGGTGAGAGCAAGGACTTCGAGAGGCGATTCGTTCCCGTTAAAGGCAAATCGAGGTACAAGTATCAATCTAGAATCGAGCAACGTTCAGAACCAGAGGAAATCAGAAAGTTCTCATGATCTACAACCCTAGCGGGTTTAGAGTTTTTGATTTCTATCTTGTTACTTTTAGTTTTGAATCAAACTCGAATTCTTTACTTACTAGTACTATGATTTGGACTGAATTAGATTTAAATTAATTTAAATTTTATCAGATTAATCGAGTTCGACTGTATTTGAGCCTATATTTGCCGTTGTCTCGAAAAACTAGGAAAACCAATTAAATGGCCCATATATTACCGATATCAGCTACTGATTATAACTTAATTTTTTTAAGCCTTTTTATGGAGGCCAATTAAATATTATTTTATTTATCAAAGTAGGCTACACGTTAACATTTGGTCCTAAAATATAATAGACTAACCAATTCAACCCTATATAAAAATAATTTAAAATAGTTATTATTCAACTCAATAATTTAAAATAATTTAATATACCTGGCGAGTTCAAAAAGTCGATGAGAGGAACGAACTTACCCGACAAGGTCAAAATCTCGCTAAATGGTAATATCACTTTCAGCGAGTATGTCCAAACTCTCGCTGGCTATGAACTGTTCTCCAATAATGTAATATCACCCAAATGGAAATTGGTGAAGCAAAATAACTCAATTTTTAAATGTACTCATAATCGCGTAAATTCGAATCAAACCAAATCAAATCTTGTTCAACGCCCTAAAGTGATCTGGAAGCTTTACTTTATTAAACTTGAATTATAGTCAACTCAAGACTATGCACGTACAGGCCGCCTACAAAATAATTGTTTATCTAATTATCTTGACTTGACTGGTTTTTGTATTGATCTACACATGTGTATGTACAATAATTGGGTACTTCCCATCCCAAATATATACCCGTTTATTTCCTAGCAAAAGTAGCAAAAATGGCAACCGAGGAAACAAAATTGACGCCGGCGGAGTCATACCCTATGACCGGCGGCGATGGGGCATACAGCTATACCAAAAATTCCACCATACAGGTTTTTATTTGGTTATCTTAGTATGCTAATTATCTCAATTTTGTATAAAATTTAAATTTAGGACTGCATTTGTATATTTGAATATGTTTGTGAAATTTCTTATAAAATATTCTTATTTGTCTGATTAATTTTTCAATCTGATTAGTTCTTTATTAGTCCTCAAATGCGTTCTCCACTTTACTAGCGGTTGACATTTTTCATAACAATGTGTATAAATTAGGATTTATGTCTTAAATGATGTTGTGGGTCTGATTTGATTCGGGATAATATCTCAATTCTTCAAATTTATGATAATATTTTTTACTTGGTCATGTTTGTGGAATTTGTTATTTGAAAATTAGATTTTAAGTAATCTATTGGTGTTCATCTCTCAAATGGATGTGGATATATTTTCTTTGAATGGGAAATAGAAAATAAAAAATAGGGATTGTGTTGGGAGAAAAACGAATCTAATAAAATAATTAGATGCAGTGGAATTAAATAATTCTCCACACCTGTTCAAATCTCATAGGAATCTATCAAGCAGAGTGAATTAAGCAAGCTAACAAATATAGCAAACAAGAACACAATAAGCACGCACAATTTTAGCGTTGAAAACCTCCTCAAGGTGAGCAAGGTAAAACCACGGGACTCTTGAGACCGCTTCATCTCCACTATCAATATAATTGGTACAACGAGTTCTCTCTAAATACAATTAGAGGATCACACTATCTCAAGATTAAACAATCTTGGCTCAAACCATAATTACAAGAAAGAGTAAAGAAACTTCACTGAATTGATGGCACACGATCAGAAAATCGTATCAAATAACTGGGACCTCCAAACACAAATTCCAACGGTCAGAACGTAGTACCACGTCTCACGAACACCCTGTCCAAAAATCAGCACGATCCAACGGTGGACCGACCTCTGATCGGACTCAAGAACCTTGCTAGTCAGCCTTGAAAACAGCAGAAATATTTGCACGAATTTCTCTCTATTCCTCTTTTAAATTTTCTTATTTCCTTCTCTTTATTGTCTCTAAGAGCAATTAGGGTTTCCTTCTCCACATGGGTTATGGGTCTCCACTTATTAAATAAAGGTCCAACAAATTGTGACAAAATTGTTGATACAACCGGTTTTTGTAGGGAACATTAGCAAGCGCTGCAAAGGCAATGGTCATTGAGGCCATTGAAGAAAAGCTAGACTTGAAACAACTTTTGGCTAATTCAACAACTCTGAAGCTCATAGATTTGGGGTGTTCCGTTGGACCAAACACCTTCATTTCCATGGACACTGTACTCAAAGCTGTGGAGCACAAGTGCATTGCCCAAGGACTGGATTGGGAGAATCTCGAGTTCCAAGTGTTCTTCAGCGATCACACCTCCAACGATTTCAATACCCTATTCGCTTCCCTGCCCGCAGGAAGGAAATACTTTGCAGCGGGCGTGCCAGGATCTTTCCATGGCCGGTTATTCCCCGAGTCCTCTTTGCATTTCGTGTACTCCTCTTATTCACTCCACTGGCTGTCTAAAGTGCCGGAAGAGGTTCTAGACAATGGCTCGCCTGCGTGGAACAAGGGAAGGATTTACTATACTAGTTCCCCGAGCGAAGTAGTTGATGCTTATTCAGCTCAATACGCTCGAGACATAGGGGCGTTTCTGGAGGCTAGGGCTAAAGAGCTTGTTCCTGGGGTTATGGTTATGTTGATTGTACCTGGTATCGAGAGCGGAGCTCCTCATCCTTGCCTATCCATCGGGTTCATGTTTGATCTTCTGGGGTCATGCCTCATGGACATGACAAAAGAGGTAAGTTGACATTTTTTTCCATATCAAATAATCTTGTATTCACTAAAGGCCGTGATTGAACTGACAGAAAACTCATGTAGTAAATATGAAGTTGCTGGTTCCAATCTTCACGCTAACAATATTATTATTTTATTACAGGGATTAGTGTTTGAGGCTCAGGTGGATTCCTTCAACTTGCCTCTATATGCCGTCTCTCCAAAAGAGATGAAAGAGCTTGTAGAAATAAATGGTTGTTTCAGCATTGAGAGGATGGAGTTAACAGCTCCAAGTTCAAGTACAGATTCCCGTCCGACCGGGAAGGATTTAGCTATGCTCCTAAGGTCTGTTTTCACAGGTATCATCAGCAAACACTTTGGAGGGCATATAATTGATGAGCTGTTTGATCGTTTTGTCAAAAGAACTCAAGAAATTTCGCAGCAGATCAACTCGAGTAGCACAGAAGGAACTCAGCTGTTTGTTGTTCTGAAACGTAATTGATTCGTGTTTTTTAAGTGATTATGCATGTAATGTAGCTATTTGTCTGGTTGTAATTTACGAGTTGTGCATCTCTGCATTGACTTTACATTAATGTGTGTTATTACATACTATATTGGCTCATTTTTTAGGCAACAGAAGATGTCGAACAAAATGTCGATGACGATCTATGCAACGGAAGATGTCGGACGAAATGTCGAAGACATTCCCTGCGACAACTTACGCGCAGAAGGCAGAGCT